>OZ035843.1:10710580-10840580 GCA_964034765.1 Knipowitschia caucasica | reverse complement strand
CATACCTAATGCATAAGGATCTATTTACATGTCCTACTCCCTTTTTCTCCACTAAGACCTTCCTAATGACGCAGGGGTATTCACCTTTTACTGTGAATAAAAATTGGTGGTGTCGCATTTGTGGCAGGTTACCAGGATATATTTTATCATATAGTGAACAGTTAGGGTATAGGTTACTCTCATCATAATCTCTACTAAACATGTATGCGTTGTCCTAATTCTACTACAGTCGGTACTGCATGTAACATAGGCCTTGGTCCCATACAAG
Source organism: Knipowitschia caucasica (assembly GCA_964034765.1). NCBI lineage: Eukaryota > Metazoa > Chordata > Actinopteri > Gobiiformes > Gobiidae > Knipowitschia > Knipowitschia caucasica. The sequence goes on along the minus strand of OZ035843.1, from coordinate 10,840,312 downwards.
CAATACATTGACTTAGTTGTGTAGCTTTTGCAGGCTTTGCACAATCATAATAGCCAATTATTTTTTGTAAGCTGTTATTTCGCTGTCTCCATTCTGAAAACATCATCTGCGTGTAAGAGAGTTGCATTATATACCATAACTAATTTGTGTTCCTACATGTTCCTCACGATAAGGCCCCACCTTCTCTTGTTACACTGACTGGATCTTCACATATAGTAATTAATGCCCAAGGGTCTTCTCCCCACATAGCCCATACCAAAATCCCCCAACAAAACCTAGAGGATTCTTCTTTCCCTGATCTGTCTCTTGGGTCCAATGACCTCACCCTCGTCAAGTCCACTGTAATTTGTAAAGACCATGGAACACTTCCCTGCATAATCCCTTTGTCAAGGGAAATATATTTAGAATGGTGTCTTGCTAACCTGTATTGGGTGTTGGTGTCCATCTAATCCATATATGCACCATTGTCCCCCATGATTTTATCTCTCATGTCATTTGTCATGTACCATACATATCTGAATTTTCTTTAGCTCCCACTTTTTTCCCTTTGTTTACTAATGCATAAAAGGGACCTGGAATGCCATAATGTTCTCCCATTGCTAAACCACAATTGCAGGGGGGGACCAAATAAGGATATGTCGTCTTTTTTTGCACATGCTCCCAGTTTACCAATTCCCTTTTGGTCTTATTTTTAACCCTGTCCCCTTTGTAGGTTTGAAGCTTTGCGTTCTTCATCTGTTTGCGCGGTAAAATGTCTGAATAATCAGAAATTGAGGAATGACACCAAGAGTTTTCTCCTTACCTATAAGACAGTTGTTGGTATTAGCCATACCCCTTGCCTAACTCTGTTTCCAGGCCACATAAAATAATCCAGAGTATAATCCCTATACCTACCACCAATCCACCCACACTCGTGTCCACAACCCTAAGAGTGTCATGTCCTATCATGTTGAGAGTACCTGCATGGTAACACCTCAGTCTTAGTCTAGCCCATGCATCCCAGATTAATGTTTTCAGCTTTGATTTTTGCTCAATTGCTCATCTAAATAGTTTATTCTGGATCAATTTTTTATATATATAATCAATCAATAATTATAAAAATAATATTAATCAAGCATCAATAAAAAAACCATAAAAATCAATAATCAATCTTCCCCCTGTATTTTCACAAGTCCTGTGATAAATTAAACATCCCTATAGGCCAATTTGACACCCCCCGACCCATTATCACTTATTCGATCCAAACCACGACAGTTAAATGCAGTCCCCTTGATCAGTCTCAATCCTAAAGTCAGAGAAATTTGCCAAATACTTCAATAACCTAAGTCCCATTGTCCATAATTTCAAACCCCTGAAGACCCAAAATCAAAATGGCAATATCCTGCTCTTCAACATCCCTGAACCCTCATCGCCCTGACCTCAACAACGCCAATCTCCAATGTCCAGGCCTCTCAAACCCCTGTCCTCCACCATCTCCAATGTCAAAATCCTGATATCCAGACTCCTGAACCTCAGGGGCCAGAACCTCAACATCCCAATCTCCAAAGTCATGGAAGTCTCCTGAGCCCCCAAGTCCAAAATCCTCAACTCCCAACATTTCCAGAGGTCTCCTCATACTATTGTCCATCAACTAGTCCCTATGCAGCAGACCTTGCCTCCACAGGGCTATCTGGAGAGTCACTGTCAGGTAGATCCGGCTGCTTGTTCCCACTGTTGATCCGCCTGTCCAGCAATCGGACAGCTTTTCATTTAAGAAAGGGCCATCTCTCCGTGCCGCCCATTTCAGCCCTGTATTTAGCAAGTCCTTGCCTCGATCAATGCAAACGACCTCCTCGTCATTAATGGGTCCTGAGGATCCCTCAATAGCTGTATGGTGATTCTCCTTTCTTATCAGAACGCACTGGACCTGTATAGAGAGAATCTATATAACCAAAGGATCTCCTTTGTTCTAGTTCAATCTCTATTAGTATTAATATATATATATAAATGATATATATATACTATAATATATAATAGTATCTAATATATATATTTATTTTTATATTTTTATTTTTTATTTTTTTTTTACATTTACATACATATATATGGGCAATTAATACATTTTTATGGTGAAATTCCTATTGGTTAAAACAGTAAGTATAGGTCTATATATGGTTGCCTACCGCACTCGCCGAGAACTCCCCATTTTCTAACTAATAGAGTCAGACACTTCCCTCTCTGTCCCCCCGTCGCCTCCTTTTCTATGACATAGTGATATCTCTCATACATCAAGGCGGATCTATCTGGAGGCACATGGCCTAGTGTGTGATATGTGCACAAATGATGACTCTGTAATTTGTGAGTCGTCTAAGTAATATTCAAAGTATACTCTTATAGTATTTGGAGATTTAAATGGGCCTTTCCAAGTTAGCTGATCCCAACAATGTTTCTGTTTTTTCCACTATAAATGTAGCCTCCACTGTAAGTCTTCTTTTGACCAGCCTGCAAAGGGGCTCTGGAGATTTCTGGTCATCCGTGACAATTGTTTATACTTGCAGAAACCTCACTGTAAGTGACCAATGTTTTCATATAAGTTTCCTAGGCATCATCATGGCTGCTGAGGTGGTACCTCCAGTGAACGAGATTAAGTTACTGGGCATGTGTCACCCATACATCATTGGAATGGTGACAAAAAGTGCCCTGCATGGTTCTCCTCTAATGCCATCGCAAGGCTAATAGGCAGTGGCCTGTTTCCAATCATTTTTCCAGACCTACATTCATGTGTGCCAATCTGGTTTTCAGAGTCTGGTTGAACCTTTCAATCACCCCTTGTGATTGCGGGTGCAACACTGCTGCTCCAAAATGCTGTTTTTTCTATTCAGTCACCTCTCAACACTGAGTTGGTCATTGTCTGGTCTTAAAAGCGACAGTTATCAGATCTGATAACTCTCGCCGGGCCGACCTTTGGAAATATCTCTGTCAAGAATAACTTTGGCTACTGATTCTGCATTGCTTTTGGCAAAGGAAAAAGCTTCATGCCATCGTGGAGTGGTGTCACTCATTGTGAGCACATCTACACCATCCCGCTTTCTTATCAGCAGTCATGTCGATGAATCACTTACGATTTCTGCCATGGGCCATGGAGGCAACCGGGTATCTCCTATGCCTGCCTCACAGCCTTGCCTTAGAGAGCCCTTGACATATGTCACCAAACCTAGTCACCGATAGATGCTGTATGGTTGGTAGCATAAAAGGAATGGAACATGTGCCGTCTTAGTTCTGAAAAAAGTTTTTGAGCACTTTATGTTGATTCCCTCTATCCTTACTTTGGAATACTGTAGTAGTTTTTTATTAGTCACGCACGTTTTAACAAATGTATCATAGAATACTCCTTCACTGTTTTTTTAAGGCCCCAGGGCCCCCCCGGGGGGTGGCAGTTTTTCCAACTGTCACATCAAACAGTGAGGGATTTTCTTGCAATATGTGTGACTGATCTCTTCCCTTTCCTCCACGTGTACCTCTGTTTCCTCAGATTGTCTTCATAACATGCCTTGCACAGCCGAACCTATACCTGGTCATACCCAGCCTGTCATTTAGCAACTCTATCAGACAAACTGAACTCATTAACCCCTTGCCACAAAGTCCTGTCTCGAGTATGTGCTCTGCACTTGACCAATGCAGTTTTGTGACGTACATTCTTGATTTGATCTGCCACCTTCTTCCATAATTCCAAATTGTAGTCTCAAATTTTTGTTGTGATGAAATTGTCATGCAATACCCATATGGCAAGTGTAAAGCACTGTAAATGTCACATACTCGGAGTCAGTATATATTGTGATAGGTCCTATCTGGCCGTTCGTCCAAAGCCAGGCTAATGCTTCTATTCTTGCATACTGAGCTGACTTCCCTGCCAGCGCCTCTGCCTTGTTCCCAGATGTTAAAACAGGTTGGTAACCGGTTATGTTTCCTCCTTGTCATGGATGACTGCTGCTGCGCTTGCAAACCATTCACTCCAGTTTTTGTCTCTATGCGAGTGACCACATAGAATAAAATAGCATGTGACCCTCAATCTCTGACCTGCCCCAATTTTGATCCAGTTGTTTCTTCACTATGTTGGGACCTCACACTGGTGAACACTGGGCCTGAGATAGTAAATGGTAATATTGGAATCTGTTGGTTCTAGATGTAACTTGCATATTTAGAGTAACAGATGAATCTTTTGAGACATTGAATTTGTCAATTGCAAATGTGTTCCCCTTCAAAGCACATACATGTAAGTGCGTTCTCACTATCACCTCTGAGATCCTAGATTATGTGTGATGTGGAAACCAGTGAGTTCTTAAGGGGCCATTATCATAACGTGCCACAGGAGAATTGGTGGTTCTTCTGATCCTCTGAGATTGAGCTGAATAATGTACAAAATTTTGGTGCATCTGCATAATTTCTGAAACCACACTGCAACAATAATAATCTCCAGGTCTTTGTGATTTCCATCATAATTGGGTATATTCCTATCACGCAGTGGAAAGTCCCGCACCATTGATAGTTTTTCTTTGATTTTTTTTTTATTTTGATTGATGCCTTTGCTAGCTCCTCAGTCCATGTCACAGATCCCATCATAAACATTCTGTGTACCTACACAGTCAACATTTCTGCAAGGGCTTTCAACATGTAGGAGAAGTTGAAAAATATATTTTCCTGATATAGCTTGCAGTATTTATGAGACAATCATTCTCTCACTGTTTTTGGTCTGGGGAACTCTGATAGTTGATCAGTCTTGACTGGTCACACATGACCTCCCTTCGAAGTTTAGATAAGTCTTAGAAAAGATACTCTCTGTCTTACAAACGCACACTTGTCATAATCAATTTTGAACCCCTTTTTTGCCACTACTCTAGGACTTTCATAGAGATTTCTGTACATGCCTCTTCAATAATCCTGAGATTAGAATATCATCTACATAGGCCAGAACAAAGTTTTTTGTCTGGGTCAATGTCATTCTCAGAGATCACGTCCTGATCAATTTGGTTAAAATCACAGGTGCAGGCGCAGTGACCCTGTGGCAAACGCTATACACATACTTCTCCCCTCTACTAGTGAATGCCAGATACTTTCCATCACTCAGGTGCCAATGGGATGCAGAAGTATGCGTTACATAAATCAATGGTGGTAAACCATTTTATTGAGAACGCTGGTAAGAATGCCCATTGCTCTGTGGTGGGTCAGGTTGTCCCCAATAGTTTGTCTTGTGATCTCTCATTTAATTTCCTGAAGTCATTCACTGATCCGCAGTATGGTTTTCCTGCCTTGTCTATTGCAACATTGGAATATGTATGGCGTATACTCATGGCGCTCCCGTTCAACAATTATTCCTGCCTCCACCAATTCTGAGACGTGTACTTCAATTTGTCTTGAGTCCTGCTTTATTGGGATCGGCTGTCTGTCACTTGGTCATCAAACAGTAGTTTTATTATTGGCAGGATTCCCTCTGCTTTCCCAATGTCAAAATGCATGTTTTGTCCATAGCCTCTGCAGGTAAGTTGTGTTTCTGCACTTCAAAAATTAGGTTTGAATTGTATTTTCCCTCCATAGTGTCCCTTGTTCTCTGTACGTCCTGCTTAGTGGGCTTTAATATTCAATTGAGTCATTGAATTTGATCACAGTAACCTCCCTGTGGTTTCACTATGCAGGTTACACTGTATTGTAAATTGTCCCTGTTGCACACACATTGGTTTAAATTTACTAGACAACTAATCAGTGCAACACATTGGACCTAAGTTCTTGGGCCTCTGCTTTGGACACAATCATCATTGTTACAGGTGGTGTGGATTTGTCCACCCTAAAATATTGGGAGTGTGTCTGTGTTTGAATTGTGTTAGCAAAACGCCACCGCGCAAGTTCTCTCCCCACCACTTACGCAATTCAGCTTTTGTGTCACTTTAGATCTTCTACTCCCTGTCTCTGGCATGCACTATCCCTTGTACATTTCCCACTCAATCAAATTGTTGTCATATGATTGTTGATCTTCTGGATGCCTAAAATAAGCCTGTGTACAGTGGTAACACATCCTACTGGACAACACGCAAGTCCTTGATCTCTCAGTAATCCATGGCAAAATGGCTTAACTAGGTTCATGCAATGTGTCCATTGGATTCTTCACTACCCTCTAGCCAAAAAACTGTGGCTATGTTATCGTCAATTTTTGGTGTTTTTAAGTTTTTGTTATCCTGCTGGAGCAACAGTTCTAGTTTCGAGACCAACAATCCTACCTGTATTAACATGCCCAACTCATTTGACACTACAATATCATTCTGGAAAGAAATATCCAATTTCAAAAGTTTTATCAAATCCCTTCCCATGTCGTTGTGGGGACAGTTTGGGGCTATCAGAAATTCATGTTTGGAAACGTCTGCTTTACTCCTGAATTATAGGTAACTGTGCATCTAAGATTTTTTTTTTTGAGTATAAAACTCTTGGTAGCCAAACCATTAAATCCATACAAATCTATTTTCCCACTTTTGAGAGGGCACTAGACTTGCATTTTAGAATGAACTAAAGTTTCTCCCATGTCTACCAACAGTTTTCTGAGGCTGCGCCCCTCAATGTTATGTGATATATTTTGAGCCACGTTAATGCATCCCTCTCTGTCTGGACCTTGGCCTCTTCATTTCGGTAATAGAACTGAGTTGAATGAGATGCGACCTCGGTCTTGACTCTGTCAGACTGTGAGTGGGTCATATACTGGCTGTGGTTGTCACAAGACCATTGGCTGTTTGTGTTGTACCTGTTGAGGTGCCCTGATACATCGGGATTTGTGGTTGCGGTATGGCTGTTGTGGTTTGTGCCTGTACACGTGTGTGGTTGTTGGGTATGCTGTTTGTTTGTTGCCTTGGTACACAGTGTGGTTGTTGGTATGTTGAAATGGAAACCTGCTGCTGCGGACACTCCCCTGACCTTGCTGGTGTTGCATTCCTCCTCCCGTTTCTGTCTGGCATTTTCCTTGCTATATGTCCGTACCGTCACGACCTGTAACACCTCATGTTTGATAAATTCACTGTCCTGTCTAAATTGTTTGTTCCACCACCTCTACCTCTGCTATACTGGGGAATGTCTGGGAACCTCTGTCCCTGATTTCCATAGGGGCATGTATCCATTCATGTGCCATTCATAAAATATCTGGTTGCTGCTGTGTTTGTCCAGTCTGTATAATCTGCTGTGGTTGCCCCATCACCTGTGTCAGGTCTGAGGCTGCAGTGGACTTGGATTACCACTAATACAACTTTTCTGCTTTCTCACTTTTTCTGGCTTTGGTCAGATTTTATTAACTCTTTAAACTAATTCCTTAATTCAGTGACAAACTATCATCAGTTTTTGTGGCTGTTATTCTTCCGAAGTAGCTTTTTAATAGTACAATATGACCTCAACAAAAGCTGGCGAGTCAGATCCAAAATTCAGATGTGGTTTTCTTTTTTCAGCTGTGGTAGCTCCCTCAGCACCGCTGATAGAAACATTTTTTGATCAAATCATAGGTTGGGCGTGGACTCTCTTGGATACAATGCATCAAACTCTTTATTTAATCTATGCTTCAAGGCCTCGCTGACTCTCCTCTTGCACTTTCTAGATTTATGGATTCCATAGCATTCATGGGCACAGGAAATAATGTTTCCATTTTTTTCCATCCACAAGCTGAATACCCATGCTTCCACGAACAGACTGTTGTGGCTCGAAACTGCAACATTTTCAAATCCTGGGACATGAGTTGGAAGGTGGACACCGAGGGGAAATAACGGTAGTGAGATCATTTAGGGTTTAAGTTTTGAGCAGGATAGTGTTCCAGGATTGACAACAAACATGCTCTGCCCCCATACTGCGTTGGGTCTTTCATTCTCAATTTATAGAGTCAATTTCAGTTATAGTTAGCAGTTCTTCACATGTCACTGATCTCTCGCCGGACCTAGAGGTTGATAACCACAATTTTGGACACATCGACACATCTTCTCCTTGTCTGTGCTAGCTTCCTCTTGTTCTGTCCCTTTCCTGTTTGATAATAAATTTCCCCACTCGTACCGTCGCCATCTGAGTGTTCAATCTGTTCACGGCGGGTACGACGCCATCTAGCCGGTCATCAATAATCTTCGTCTGACAGAGCTTGATTCTGTCAGCATCTACAGTTGATAGATCGAGTAAAATAACGATGCTTCTTTTCCTTTCCTAACTGTAATCGGCTTCTGAAAGCTGATTCTTAAATCTGTTTTCTTTCTGTCCCTGACGCTGATCCCTCACTCTCCTGGGCCTCTCTGTCTGCACCTCCCTCGCTTCTCTGGGCGTCACTCCGTCCGCCCTTTCTGCTCTTGCAGCTCTGCTCCCTCTTACTCTGCCCTGAGAAGTAATCTCGTCAATTTTGTACTAGAATGACTAATAAAAGTTTTTTCCATAAAACCATTTGCAAGATGAATTTCCCCTAGTCCTGGGTCTGCTGCGTGTGAAATTTCTGCCCTGAATCGTGTGGTTTTTAAGCTCTCTGTAAAGTGAGTCCTTTAAAAACCACACGATTTTCAAGGAGACCCCATTTCACCCGCAGCATACCCAGGGTCTAGGGGAAATTCATTTGCAAATGGTTTTAAATGGAAAAAAAACTTTATTAGTCATTCTAGTCCAAAATTTGACAAGAAGAACGATTAGACTTCTCAGGCAGAGAAAGGGAGCAGAGCTGCAAGAGCAGAGGGCGGGAGGGAGTGACAGCCCAGAGAAGCGCGGTGAGGTGCTACAGAGAGGCCAGAGAGACGATCAGCCGCTCCAGGAAATAAAGAAACAGATTTAAGAATCATCTTCAGAAGCCGATTACAGTTAGGAAAGAAAGACAGCAACGATATTTTACCGATCTAATCAACTGTAGATGCAGAATCAAGCTCGTCAGACGAAGATTTATTGGATGACCGCTCAGTTGCTTTGTAACAGCTGAACACTCAGATGGCGACAGTATACGAGTGGGAAATTTATTATCATCAGGAAAAGGCGACAAACAAGAGGAAAGCTAGGCAACAGACAAGGAGAAAAGGTGTCGATGTGTCCAATTGTTGGTATCAACATCTAGGTCCGGCAGAGAGATCAGACATGTAAACTGCTAACTATAACAGAAATTGTCTCTATAAAATGAGAATGAAAGACCCAAGGCAGTATGGGGGGCAGAGCATGTATGTTGTCAATCCTGGAACACTATCTGCTCAAATTTAACCCTAAATGATCTCACTACCGTCCTCGGTGGTCCTCCTTCCAATCATGTCCCCAGGATTTGAAAATGTGCAGTTCGAGCCACAACAGATGTTCAGTGGAAGCATGGTATTCAGCTGTGATGGAAAAAATGGAAACATTATTTTCCCTGTGCCCTGAATGCTATGGAAACCATAAATCTAGAAGTGCCAAGATGGAGAGACAGCCGAGGCATGACGTCATAAGAGTAAATAAAGAGTTTGATGCAATGTATCCAAGAGAGTCCACCCCAACCTAAGATTTGATCAAAAAATGTTCTATCAGCGGATGCTGAGAGGAGCTACCATGCAGCTGAAAAAGAAAAACACATTCTGAAATTTTGGATACTGACTCGCCAGCTTTTGTGAGGTCATATTGTACTATTAAAAAGCTACTTCGGAAGAAAAACAGCCCCAAAACTGATGATAGTTTGTCAATGATAAGGAATTAGTTAAAGAGATTTAAAAATCTGAACCAAAGCCAGAAAAAGTGGAGAAAGCAGAAAAGTTTGTTTAGTGGTAATCCAAGTCCGCTGAGCCCACCAGACGCAGACACAGGTGATGCCACCACAGCAGATTATACAGACTGGACAAACACATCAGCAACCAGATTATGAATGGCAAATGAATGGATACATGCCCTATGGAAATCAGGGACAGAGGTTCCAGACATTCACCAGGAATAGCAGAGTAGAGGTGAGGACAATTTAGACAGGACAGAGATTTATCAAACATGATGTGTTTACAGTGTGGACGGTACGGACATATAGCAAGAAACTGCAGACGGGAGAATGCAACACATGCAAGTCAGGGAGTCAGCAGCACAGTTTCCATTTCAAACATAACCAACAACCACAAGTGTACAGGCACAACCACAACAGGCCCATACCAACAACCACAAGTGTACCAGCACATCCACGACAGCATACCAGCAACCACAAATAACACCAGATGTATCAGGCACATCAACAGGTACTAACACAACAGCCAACGGGTATGGCCAACCCGACAGCCACAGTATATGACCCCTCAACCATATGACAGAGTCTAGGACCAGAGGTCGCTGCTCATCAAATCATTTTCATTACCGAAATGAAGAGGCCATGTCCAGACAGAGAGGGATGCATTAACGTGGCTCCAAAATTTATCACCATAACAATTGAGGGGGCACCTCAGAAACTGTTGGTAACACTGGAGCAACATTTATTCATTAAAATGCAGTCTAGAGCCCTCTCAAAAGTGAAAATCGTGTCTGGATTTAATGTTTGAGCACAAGAGTTTTTTACTCAAACCTCAAGACTGCACATTTACCTATAAATCAGGAGTAAAGCAGATTTCCAACATGAATTTCTGATAGCCCAAACTGTCCCCCCAACCTAAAGGGGAAGGGATTTGAGAAAACTTTGAAATTGGATTATTTCTTTCCAGAATGCGAATTGAAAAAGTTGTCAAATGAATTTGGCAATGTTAATACAGGATTGTGGTCTCCGAAACTGAACTGTTGCTCCAGTCAGGAACAAAACATAAACACCAAAAATTGACGATAACAATAGCACAGTTTTTTTGCTAGAGGGTAGTGAAGAACCACTGACACAATTGCATGAAAACTAGTAAGCCATTTTTGCCAAGATTACTGAAGATGCAAGGACTTGCGGTGTCCAGTAGATGTCGTACCACTGTACACAGCATATTTTAGGCATCCAGAAGATTCAACAATCATATGACAACTATTTGATGTGAGTGGGAAATGTACAAGACTAGTGCATGCCAGAGACAGAGTAGAAGATCCTAAAAAGTGACACAAAAGCTGAATTGCGTAGTGGTGGAGAACATGGGTTGCGTTTGCTAACACAAATTCCAAACACAGAGCACACTCCCCAATATTTACGGTGTTGACAAATCCACACCACATGTAACAATGATGATTGAGTCCAAAGCAGAGGCCAAGAAACTTAGGTCCAATGTGTGCACTGATATTGGTCATAATTTGTTTAAAACCAATGTGTGTGTCAACAGGGACAATTACAATACATTGTACTGCATAGTGAAACCCAACAGGAGGTTATGTGATCAAATTCAATGACTCATGAAATATAAAGCACTAGCAGAAGTACAGAGAACAAGGACACATGCAGGAAAATACCAATTCAAACCTATTTGAAAGCAGAACATCACTTTACCTGAGAGGCTATGGACAACACATGCATTGACATTGGAAAGCAGAGGGAATCCTGCAATAAAACTACTGTTTGATGACCAAGTGACCCAGAAGAAGTATCCCATTAAAGCAGGACTCCAGACAAATTAAGTACACAGTCTCAGAATTGGTGAAAGGCAGGAATAAATGTTGAAGCGCCTGAGTATACCGCCATACAATATTCCAATGTTGGCAATAACAAGGCAGGAAAACCAACTGCAGACTATGATGACTTCAGGAAATTAAATTGAGAGATCACACGACATACTATTGACACACCTGACTCCACACAGATCAATGCATTTCTTACCAGCGTCTCATAAATGGTTTACCACCATTGATTTATGTAACGCATACTTCAGCCTCCCATTGCACCCCTTGATGCTGAAGTACTGCATTCACAAGTAGAGGGGAATAAGTATGTGTATACGCGTTTGCCACAGGGTCAACTGCGCTGCACCCGGGATCTTTAACAAATTGATCCAGGACGTGCACTCTGGAGATTGACATTGACCCAGACAAAAACTTTGTTCTGGGCCTTATTGTAGATGATGATTCTAATCTCAGGAGTATCTGAATAGGCATGTACAGAATTCACTAGAAAGTCCTTAGAGTAGTGGCAAAAAAGGGGTTCAAAATTGATTAGGACAAGTGTGCTTGTAAGACATAGATAATCTTTTCTAAATACTTATCTACACTTCAGAAGTGTCATGTGTGACCGGTGGGGGGGGGGGGGGGGGGGGGGGGGGGGGAGGGGGTGGGGTCAAGAACTGATCAAACTACAGATTCCCAGACAAAAACAGTGAGAGAAATGATGTCCCTTCATAAATACTGCAAGCTATATCAGGAAATATATTTTCACTTCTCCTACATGATGAAGCCCTTGCAGAAAATGTTTGACTGATGTTAGGCCTACACAGATTATGATGGGATCTTTGACATGGACTGAGACAAGCCAGGCCATTTCAATCAATCAAGAAAAACTATCAATGGTGCAGACTTTACACGGCGTTGATAGGAAATACACCAATTATGATGGAAATCACATGACTGGAGATTATTATTGAGCAGTGTTGTTTCAGAAAATAGCAGATGCACCCAAATATAGTAACATATTCACTCAATCGTCAGAGGATCAGCAGCACTCCACTTCTCATGTGCACGTTATGTAATGGGCCCTTAAGACCTCACTGGTTTCCCCATCACATCATAATCTTGGACTCAGAGGTGATAGTGATAACGCCACATAACATGTATGCAGCTTGAAGGTAACACATTTGCCTTGACAAATCAATGTCCTCAAAAAGATTCATCTGTTACTCGTAAATATGCAAGTTACATTTGAACCAACAGACTCTCCAATATTACCATTTACTATCTCAGGCCCAGTTTCACCATGTGAGGTCCAACATAGTGAAGAACAAAACATGATCAAAAATTGGGCAGGTCAGAGATTGAGGGTCACATGCTATTTTTTATAGATGGACACTCGCATAGAGACAAAACGGAGCATTGGTTGCAAGCGCAGCAGCAGTCATCCATGACAAGGAAGAAACATCACCTGTTTACCAATCCTGAATTTAACATACTGAAAGGCAGAGGCCTGGCAGGGAAGTCACTCAGTAAGCAGAATTAGAACATTTAGCCTGGCTTGGAGAACAGGCCAAAGACCTATCACAATATATACTGACTCCGAGTATGTGCATTCTACAGTGCCTTACAACTGCCAATATGGGTATTGCCGACAAATTCATCACAACAAAAAATTTGAGACCTACACATTTGGAATTGAAGCAGAAGGTGGCAGATCAAATCAAAGAAAGTACGTCACACAGAATTGATGGACAGTACCAAAAGCATACTGTGAATCTGTGTAAATGGTCACACTTTTACCTTGGAACAATTTACACGCTTCTATCAGCGCTACTAGTTCTGCAGCCTGTGCTGATAGATTGCTTTTCAGACGTCCTGATTTTAGCAGCTTAGTTTGGTCTGTGATCGCATATCCAACACGATTGTGATTCTGTGCATCTTTTGATGCTGATCCATCAATGTACACAGTTACTCCTTTAGTCAGTGGTAGGTCACTTAGGTCTGGTCGTGGTCTGACGTCTTCCATCGCCAGTTTATCACATTCATGGGGAGTCCCGTCCTGTTCAGTCGGTAGCAGCGTGGATGGGTTCAGGACATTACATCTTATCACTGACAAATGTGGCTGTGATAACAGTGTAGCCGCACAACTCAAATGTCTAGATGGAGATAAGAATGCCATGTTTGTTTGTAACAACAGCATTGCTACTGCGTGAGGTACCATGAGAGTCAATGGGTGGAACAATACTACTTCAGCAGATGCGTGGACCGCCATCGCGGCTGCGACCACGGCCTGTACACACGGGGGCAATGCTTGTGCCACAGGGTCTAATTTAGTAGAGTAGTAAGCTACAGGTTTCAATCTAGTTCCATGTTTCTGTGTTAAGACTGAGGTCATGCATCCATCACGCGCGTCACATGTTTGTACAAATGGTTTGTCGTAGTCTGGGAGCTGGAGCACAGAGGTCGACATTAGGGTCTGTTTTAATAAACAAAACGAGTCTAGAGCTTCTGTAGTCCAGGTCAGTTTGTCTCCCATATTCATGGGGGTGTCGTGGATCAATGCTTGTAGCGGTCTGGTAATTTTAGCATAGTCCGGGATCCACAGTCGACAGTAATTAGTCAGTCCCAGAAACGACATCATCTGTTTTTTCGTCTGTGGTTGTGGGGCTTTAGCAATAGCCTCTTTCCGGTCATCAGAAATTGACCGTCCAGCCTGAGTGAGTGTGTGTCCCAAATATTTAACATTTTCCTTCCACAGCTGCAATTTATCTTTGCTGACTTTGTTGCCAGTTTCTGCTAAATACTTTAACAATGAGATTGTGTCATTCTCGCAGTGTTCTTGTACTGAGTTGGTCAGGAGCACGTCATCAACATACGTGATGACCTGGCTATTGTGTGGAGGCTGCCAATTCGAAATCAGTTTATTAATGTTCTGTGAAAATATGGTTGGTGATTCACAATAGCCTTGAGGTAGTCTTGTGAATGTGTACTTCTTCCCCCGGTAACAAAACCCGAACCACTCCTGGCTCGCTTTGGTCAGCGGGATGGAAAAGAACGCATTCGCTAGATCAATCACACTGAAATATTTTGCATTTGGGTCAATGGTGTTCAATAGTGTGTGTGGATTAGGAACGTTTGGTGCCCTTTGCACTACTGCCTCGTTCACATGCCTGAGGTCCTGGACCATGCGCCAGGCTGTGGACGGAGGTGCCTTTTTTACTGGGAATATTGGGGTCAAACACGTCACCTCAGGGGCCAATCTGATCACTCCAGCCTGTAGTAGAGAGTCAATGGTGGGTTTTATACCCTCGTCTGCGTCTGGTTTTAATGGGTACTGTCTGATCTTAGGTCTGTATTCATTCTTTGGTATTATTTCAACGGGCTCTGCGCCTTTCATGAGCCCAACATCAGCTGGGTCCCTTACTCCAGAGTTTGTCTGGGATCTGGGCCAATTGGTGCTGCTCCTCAGTTGAAATAAATACCTCTGGGGTCAGTCATTTTTCCTTTAAATGTACTCGTGGAACTCCCATGGCTCGGAAATTTAACCGAGTCTTACACCAACCGTCATCCCCCTGTAATACAGTGGGATTATCGGGCATGGGCTTCCAGTCTGTGATCTGTTTTACTCGAATCCTCAAAGGACCGAGTTCCTCCCATTCCATGCCTTTCTTTCTTGATACTGAGATGTGGCGATAGCGCAACATGTACATCAAACATGACACATTATGCGGAACCTCCACATCAGAAAAGGACACTTCTCCTTTCCAATAGAAATTTGTGAGTTCAAGATTTTGTGGTCCTAGCCTATGAACCAATTCGTCGTAAATGGGGTCAGGTCCAGGGATAGCCTTGTATCTGAGCGTTAGGTGTAACTTATCAGCACTCATTATTTGGGCAGTTTTTTGGACATACTTTTCTGCCAATGCTATTATGGTGTCCCCCACTGAGCATGGAGGCTGGTTATTTAAATCAAGGCTCCACCAATAATGTATGTCTCCTGTGTTCTGTACTACATAAAGTCCTGGTCCGGTAAGTTTTCCTTTGGTCACAATCAGTGTGTTATCTGGTCCAGTCCCCACAATCAATCCTAGATTTGAAATTAGGTCTCGTCCTAATAGATTGTGTGGACAATGTGGGGCCAACACAACGGGAAGCTCCACTTCCGATTCTGGGTCCCCAGGAATCTGTATTTTACATGGGTTGCTCATCTTACATTCAACTGGTTTCCCGCTAGCTCCCATTACTTTGATAGTTTGTTTGGACACTGGTATGTGTTTTATGTCCCTCAGTACAGTCATTTGTGCTCCGGAGTCTACGAGGAGTAAGGTGGGTGATCCCTCGATCCATAATGTTATTTCTGGTCTCACTGCCCAATCACTGGGTGTGGAGGACAGATACAACTCCAGCTCCCCTTCAGGGGGAGCCACAGCTGCCTCCTCCTCCTCATTCCAGACTAAATTCTCATAATTCCAGTCTTGGTACGGCTCTGGGCGACAGTAGCTCAGTTGGTAGAGCATTGGCCTTAAGCCCAGAAGGTCGTGGGTTCAATTCCCACCTCTGCACCTTCTCCACCGACTCCCACTGATGACTGCTGTCGTTGTGTCCTTGGGCAAGACACTTAACCCCACTTTGCCCAAAAGCCCCCACTGAAAGATCAAGGCTATGCTCACAGTCAGAGAGCAGCCGTCCTCCTGTGGACTCACCACCTGCAGAGGGTCAGTGAGGGGCTGGTGCTATGAGACTTGGGTGGCATCTCTGACTGCCACCCCCCTGACCCAGAAATGGATTAAAGGGTAGAAAATGGATGGATGGATGGTACGGCTCTGGAGAATCACAGGGCACTTGGTCCCCTGTGCTTTCTCCCGAGTCCCCCAACGTCGGGAGTCATGCATCACTGTCGCTGCGCTCCGCTGATTTCTCTTCTCGCTTCTTTTCTTTAAACTTATCTGTTTTCTCTCTCTTCTTAGGGCAGTCTGCCATAAGATGTCCTGACTTCCTGCATATAAAACACAGACCTTTCTCCCAACATTCTTGCTTATCCTTGTCCTACTTCCCGTAATCTCTCTTTCCTTGGTATCCACCCTTTCCTTTATTGCCTTTTCTGGGTCTTTCTGTCACAAAGGTGAGGGTCTCCTGATCTCCAGTGTACATAATGGATGTAGCCTTGCTGCGCCTTTTCTCCTTCTGTACTGTTTCTGCATGTTTGGCATGAGCAAGGATTTCATCAAAACCCTTGGTCTCATACCCAACGCAGTGTTTTACGATGTGACTACGCTCCTCTGTTCTGATACCATTTAAGAACACGGTTTTTAATTGCTGCTGGTATGGGCCTCGGGGTTCATCGGCAGCTGGGAGTCCAGAGTGTTGGTCAAAGATGGTTCTGAGTCTGGATTCATAATTTTCCATAGACTCATGCTCGCCCTGTTTGCATTTACTTATTAGATTTTGATAGTTTAGATTTTGATAGTTTAGTTATTACAGGTGATTTTAATGTACATGTTGATAATGTTGATGACAGAAATGCAAAGGAGCTGGCTTCTGTATTTGAGACCTTTGGTTTCATTCAGCACGTGAGTGGCCCCACCCACAGCAGGGGGCACACTCTTGACCTGCTAATTACAAAGGGGGTTAATGTATCAAATGTTAATGTAGTTGATGTTGCTTTGTCAGATCATTTCTGTGTATTTTTTGACATGTGTTTTGCTAGCAAACCACCAGCTGAATTTACAACTGTTAGAAGAAGACACATACATGAAAACACAGGTGAACTGTTCATGGGAATGCTAAATTTTGAGAAAACTCCATGCTCTACTGTTGGATGAATTGTATAACTCTGTCACCACCAGTGTTCTGACTGTTCTGGACGCCATTGCTCCTGTGACGGTTAAAATAGTTACCAGTAAGAAAAAGGCCCCATGGACTAAGGCAGACTCGGTTAGGGCACAGAAGCAAGAGTGCCGGAGGGCCGAACGGAAGTGGCGAAAGTCCAATTTCCAGGGCGATTATGAAATCTTTAAAGATGAGTTGGGTGAATTTAACCGGGTTCTACGTAGAACAAGAGAAATGTATTTTTCTGACATTATTGGAGGTTGCAGTAACAATTTTCGTGTTATGTTTTCAACAGTTGGTAGATTAACGAACCCCCCTGTAAAGTTGCCCCTAGAATTTTCCTCTAAATCTAGGTGTAATGAGTTCGCACAGTTTTTCGATGACAAAGTACAAGGAATCAAAAACACTATCACCTCCACAGCACGTATAACAATGCAACAGCCAGAGAAGCTTTCTGAGCTAACTCACTTTGCACCTGTGGATACTGAAACTGTCAAAAAGATAATCATGAGTCTGAGCTCCTCCACATGTAGCCTGGATATATTGCCCTCTAAATTTCTGAAGTCCGTCCTGAGCAGTTTGTTACCTTCACTGACACAAATAGTAAACATGTCTCTGTCGTCAGGAACATTTCCTATGGCCCTAAAAACAGCAGTCATAAGACCTCTCCTAAAAAAGAGCAGTCTGGATCCTGCGGGACTTCAAAATTATCGCCCCATATCGAATCTGCCGTTTATTGGAAAAATTCTTGAAAAAGTGGCCTCCCAACAACTTACTGAATTTTTAACAATGAATAATTCTTTTGATATGTTCCAGTCTGGGTTTAGACCCCACCACAGCACTGAGACCGCTCTAGTGAAGGTAACAAACGACATTCGACTTCACACTGATGCAGGTAAAGTCACAGTTTTGGTCATGTTAGATCTTAGTGCCGCGTTCGACACTGTCGACCATGAGATCCTCATGCAGAGACTGGAGGACTGGGTTGGTGTCACTGGCACAGCCCTAGACTGGTTTAGGTCTTACCTGGAGGATAGGAAGTACTTTGTGGAGATTGGAGACTGCGTCTCAGATCATGTGGCCCTGACCTGTGGAGTACCACAGGGGTCGATCCTGGGACCTCTCCTATTTAATCTCTACATGCTGCCGTTAGGTCAGTTAATACAAAGAAACAAAGTGTCCTACCACAATTACGCCGACGACACTCAGATCTATGTCTCACTGACTGCAGGAGAACATGGACCACTGGATTTGCTCCTTCACTGTATCCAACAGATCAGTGACTGGATGCAAAATAATTTCCTCCAGCTAAATACAGACAAAACCGAAATCATTGTCTTTGGTCCCCAGAAACAAAGAGAGGGCGTCATTTGTCAACTTCAGTCTCTCTCTCTACTTCCTTCAGACAAGGTCAGAAATTTGGGGGTAATACTGGACTCAGACCTAAATTTCAATAGCCACATAAAATCAATAACATCAACAGCTTTTTACCATCTGAAGAACATTGCCAAAGTTAGAAATATAGTGTCCAGGGCAGACTTGGAGATTCTTGTCCATGCATTTGTCTCCAGCAGGCTAGACTACTGCAATGGCCTGCTTACAGGTCTGTCCAAACAGACCTGTAAGCAGCTGCAGTACATCCAAAATGCAGCAGCTAGAGTCCTGACAGGAACCAGGAAGTATGACCATATTAGTCCGGTCCTCAGGTCTCTGCACTGGCTTCCTGTGACTCAAAGAATAGATTTTAAAACGGCTCTGCTTGTGTACAAGTCTCTCCATGGCCTTGCACCAGAATACATTAGTGACATGTTGGTGTCATATGAACCAGCCCGGACTCTGAGGAGCACAGGGACTGGCCTCCTGCTGGTGCCCAGAGTGAGAACCAAACATGGGGAGGCTGCGTTTCAGATCCATGCAGCTAAGATCTGGAACAATCTCCCTGAAAATGTGAGGGAGGCGTCTACTCTGTCAATGTTCAAATCCAGGTTAAAGACTGTTCTGTTTGCCTGTGCATACAACTGAAGGATTTTATCTGCATTTTTAATGCACTGCTGTCATTTATTTATTTATTTAAATTTCTTGTGTAATTTTGAAAGTTTTAATGGTTTTATTCTTTTGTGTGATTTTAATGTTTTAATTGTGTTTTAATCTTTTGTGTGATTTTAATGTTTTAATTGTGATTCTGGTGTTTGTTTTATGTGATGATTTGTGATGTGGACTGTGAAGCGCTTTGTGTTGCCATGTGTATGAAAGGCGCTCTACAAATAAACTTTGATTGATTGATTGATTGATTATTATGGACCAGTCCGCTCGTGCTGGCCACATGGCGCGCATTTTCTCAAAAACTCCTCCTGGATTCCCACCTACTGTGACCCTATTGAGTTCATCAATCACCTGTTGGTGGTTTCTCACTGCTCCTTGAACTCCATCTACTGCGGGCATTGTGTGTTGGAAGTGGGCCTCAAATTTATGCCATTTCATTTTAAAGAAACCCCTCAGCATGTCCCGTGTCTCTGTCCCGTTTAACCGAAATGACAGGATCACAGAGGTGAGATCTTCAATGGCCTGTTCTGCATTAGTTTCTGCTTTTCTAATGCTATCTGTCACCTCTTTGAGTTCCCCCGGAGTCCAAGGACGATGCACATATACTATGGGATCGCCATCATTCCTTGGGTTTGGCAGGGGAATCATCGGGAATGCTGCACTACTATCCACATGGTAGTAGGGGCTGGCCACAAAAGGATTGTACGGGCTAAACACGTACGATCCTGCGGCTTGATCCACTGGGACATTTGGGGCTGAGGCTACTTCCTGCTGTTCCAATTGTTTCGTCTCAGACCGTGTTTTTCCCTTCATTACATTACTCAGGGTTAGATCAGCCAAATTTCTTGCCACACTCTCTACGGTGGGCAGGGGAGGATACAAGCCCTTTCTTCCTTCCCCTATGTAGCTGGCTACATTCTGTCTCAGGTGTTCCCACAGTTCTTTGGTTCCTACTCCAGGGCTACTCAGAGACACATCACTACTAGAGGATGGGTTATTTAATGAGTAATCCTGGTCAGCATGGTAGTACGGCGGAGGTGCTTCCACTCTCGCCCCCACTCGCATTGGTGTGGATGTGAGGGGTCCTCTCGGGGTATTTACAGGACTCAACTCGTCCTCCCCAACACCGTCTTCCACTGCTGGACCTGGTTGGTCTGCTCTTCCCTGACTGTGACTTCCGTCATTATCCATCTGTTTGGTCTGTTTGGTGGTGTATATTTCTGTTTTCCCCTTCTTCTGATCCTTTAAATATTGGTTATATCGATTATGCAGGGCTTTAGCAGAATACATCCAATTTCTGGCTGCAAGGGTTTGTTTTCCTGCATAATCTTTCCCTTTTTGTTTCAGTGCATCTTTTAGGGTCAGATTCTGTAACAATTTTCCAATTCGGTCAATTTCGAATGTGAGCTGCCACCATTCATATTGTTTTTGCCATTTCTTTATGAACTGAACTGAATGGGGGAAACACTCTCTCATCCACTGCTCTGCATCCAGAGTTCGTGGATCGCAGGGAACTTCCTGCTTGGGTTCTTTACTTTTTCCCTTTGACTTAGTTTTTACTACTGCTAATGTAACTCTCTTCCTCCCGGTCTCCTCCTCGTCCCCGCTAGAGTCCGAGTCGCAGACCGGAGGCTTCTCGATCTTTCCTTTACCGTTCTTTTTCATGGTTGTTTCCCTGTCTTGGGTCTCAACTACGATCAGTTACACTCTGTCTTGAGTATATAGGATCGCTCATGTGATATTTCACAACGTGTGAATATTCACCATTCAAACAAAGCACACTTGCACCATTAAACCTGGTCCACAGCTAAGTCTGATCTTTCACTCTAACATAAGAGATGTTTCTGACCTTTCGGTTGATGGTTGGTCTTACACTGGGACCGATCCAGTCCTCAGCGCAGAGGACGGTGAGGAGAGGTTGCCACGTAGAAAGGTGGGTTTCCGGTGTTATCCGGGCCTGGCCAGGCACTTGTCCAATCTCCCGTCCTCGCCCTCCACGACGAGTCCTGAATCCGGCTTCGAAGGACCAAAGTCTGTCAGGAAATTGCACCAGGCACTAAGCGTGGTGACTGACAGATCATAGACCCAAAAACCAAATAACCTCGAGGCCTGAAACTAAATTCACCTTGCAAGGTTAACTCTTGTACCTACAATAACTCAAGAACACTGTAGTTATGAGCATACGTGATCACGGGGGAAACGCATCAAGCTTATCAGACTGCTCAGGACACTTACGTGTACTAGCAGAGTGATTTCCCGATGAGCTCCTTTCCGGGCACAGCTTTTATTCAACACAAGAAAAGCAGGTGTGGTTACAGTTTACACAATACCATATATAGTATGATAGCAAGGCAGTTGGTGCGCTTAGAGACGCCCCCAACTCAGCGTGCAAGCATCTTAAACTTTCCATTGTTCTTATCACTTCAGAGAACTGTTGCTGAAGCGCACGTCAACTGACATCCTGTTCCCTTTACACACACTTTCACATCCTGTTCCCCTGCACTATACTTTTCATGAACATTTGTTTAACCTATAATAGTTCTGCTTTATGTATGCACGTACAATAAAACAAAATAAAACCTGAACATAAACCCTGGACATTCTTCCACATATACATTATTATGTTTACTCATAATAATACATATATCACATTATAAAACAAATCACATACATTTATTGTCTTAATAGTCAAATTGCCACAAAACCAACTTTACTCCAGGCCTTTGAGCTGAACTGAATCTTAACATCATTGAAAAGATAAACACTAACAATAAAACTACAGCAAAGTGATGGAGGCACTTTGGATAAAGAGAGACGTAAGCAGGACTCCTGTTCTTCAGACTCAAGTGTCCCCGCATGTGTGTGTGCGTGTGCGCGCGTGTGAAGCTCCACGCACACACCACAGCAGCTGTTGTAACGCTTGTGAGACACTGCTCGCGAGTACGCGGCCAGACCGAGTCCGCATTTGCGGTTTACGGTGTGCAGGGTGAGGTTGGTTCTAGCCCTGTTCTGGATCAAACGCAGCTTCAGACTTCTGGGTTGAGCTCTTCTCCCGCACTCGCAGATAGTGTTCCTCATCGTCACAGAAAGAGAGCCATGACTCTGACTTTGAATGGGGCCTGACTGCGCAGATCCACCGCGGTCCGTACACTGTAGAAATACGTGGCTGCTTCTTTTGTGCAACACAGGACGTTTTCTGTGCGCTGAGACCATGGATGTTTTATAATAAGACCCCAAAAGAACAGCGCAATTGCGCACGCACGCATCTAAAGCCTAGTGTATACTCGCTTACAGAGGTGACGTGACGTCACTTGCGCAACGCGTTGGTCACCGCAAGGCTTTTACATTGCCTGCCGCGCAGCATTGAAATTTTCTAACTACGTAAAGGGTCGCTTTGTTTTTGCTCGTAAATGAGACCGCTTTGGTATCTCAAGCAACTCCTGTGAGATCGCCATCGTGTGGTTGGTTGTGCGATTACAACATTCTCCTCAAAACTCTGCAAGGAGTATAAATTAAATTGTGCTTGCGCAGGTCCACCGCAACCGCTAACGTAAGCAGCGCCACGCAAGTATACACTAGGCTTAAGAGGGAACAGCTCATCAGTGACATTGCAGAAGCAAAAAAATATTCAATATAGAAGACAAGAGTATGATCACACAGAGTGGAGGAGCACTGGAAGTATTTTTTCAGCCTTTAAACCTCCTGTTTCTCAAATGGAGTCTGTTCTGTCTCGGTCTGTGTGCAGCACTTATAGATCCATGGTGCAGCCTGAGTTTCCCAGTTCAGTGCGCTGACAGATTAGAACTTATGTAAATGTGTTGAATGGAGATAGATCCACAATACTTTTCTCTGATTACTCACATTTTACGAGGCTCAGGGGAAACACGTTTCTTGACACTGGCTACACGGCTTCACTGATCACTTTTCAGAGAGCGCTCCCAGACGGACTTTACTGAAAGTAAACAGTAGCTACTCGTAGAGTTTGGCGCCTCGCTATTTTACGTGCAGTTGGAAGACAGCCAATCACAGCAGAGAGATGAGCGTCACGTGCTGCTGCTGTGGAGGCGAGGAGGAGGCGCGGCGTGTGAACATCTAATCATTTATTAATACATTTTTAAAGGCTTTGGTTTGAATGTCAATGTTAAGCATTTTTTTTAAGGGTGAATAAAAGTATCAATCATAAAAAATGGTGAGAAAAATCATGCAAGCCTTCTCAGGGCGGGCCAGGTCCTGGGCCAATAAAAAAAGTGGGCGGGCCTGGGCCCACCCTGGCCCTAATGTGCCTACGTCACTGGTTTGATCATATAGTTAGCTACTGTCAGCCGATATTATAATAGATCCATGGGGTCATAACAGGCTACACCACTACTGTCTCTGAGAGAAACTATCGGAGCTAGCCACACTCAATAAACGCAAATGACAATCAATCAACACATTTAAATGTTAATGGCAGAATATATTATACACAAATTCGTAACACACGTGCACGGAGGTTTTCAGAATTATCTGTTAAGGTTTTCATGACAAGTATACTTTTTTAATGCGACTAAAGCGATCGCTTTTTTGAAGTAGTGTCTGCCTCTGTCTCAAACAGGACTCTGCAGAGAGTCATAACTCTGTGAAATCGGACTACACGGCGCGCTTTAAACAGCGACAAGAAGGATGCACTTCCATACTGTTTAGTAAATAAAGCGGTGAGCTGCTGTGAACCAGGACTGAACCAGGACTGAGCCAGGACTGAACCAGAACTGAGCCAGGACAACCAGGACTGAACCTGAATCAGGATTAACCCAGACCGTCCTCCTGGAAAAACGACCATAGAGGTCGATTCTACAGTTCCCAAAAACGACTCTATTTTACGTATGCGACTCCTAGTGGTTTGTATTGAAAAGCTGGGAGCACACGTGTGACGCATGACGTTTCCTTACGTACGTCCATCAAGTGGTAAACAAGGAAGTTGTTGTTTCTACGGAGGTAAATACATTTGTACCGTTACCTAAATGTTTCGTTATAGCATATTTTAAGAACAGATTATATATTTACCAGAAACAATAACCCTAACCCTAACCCTAACCCTAACCCTAACCCTAACCCTAACCCTAACCCTAACCCTAACTATTGTGAGTGTTGGAGACTGTTAGGAGGATAGAACAGGATGGCGGCTGGTGTGTGCATTGTAATGCGCATTGCGCAATATGACACTTGCGCAGATGAATTGTTTGCAGTTCTGACAGAATGTGATGCTGTTTGTAAACGCGTCCCTGGGTTTGCTGCGTCGCGTGACCATACACTGAAAAATAACGACCATTTAGGCCGCAGCGAAGCGAAGCTGCCCAACCAGGCAAAAAAAACGCCCAAATAGACCGATTTCAGAGTTGTGACAATCGACCCATATTGTCGTTTGTGTATCGACCCATATTGTCGTTTGTGTATGAGGACGTGTAGGATTAACCACTTTACCCCAAGTTTAACCACCCCTTCAATTATTAGACTGAACTAATGTATAATAATAGAACTTGAGATGATTAAATCTTAATACCTTTTATTTATTTTTTTAGCTAAATATATTAATAATAATAATATATATAAGAAAGTAACTTAAAAGTAATGCAGTAGTAGTGTAAGGCATTACAATTCAGATACAGTAATATTTTTATTTTATTTTTTAAATAACAGTAATAAGTAATACATAATGCATTACGTCTTCAAAATAAGCCTTTTGGCCTTCCGGCTGTTTCTTACAAAAAAGTAGAAAGAGAAGCTGCGGGGATGAGCCGCCTTAATGCACATTTCAAACGTAATTGTTTTTCAATCTGAAAGTTTTGCGACTACTTTCACTGCACACTTGATGCCCTCTACAAGTGTGCAAGGGGCGCCATGATATATTTTCACCTGAGGCGCCTGATGACCTTGGGCCGGCCCTGTCAGTAGTAGTAGGTAGTAGTAGTAGGTAGATAAATAGTCAGTTTATCTACTTACTCCTGTGAGATCACTACGGACCTCATGAAGGCTTCTGGCAGTGTCATTTGCGTTTGGGGTTGGCAGGTGGTCTTTTTATGTTTAACTCAATGTGCCGTTTCAAATTCGAGAAGGGCGTTGTTGATGTCCTAACTTGTTTTTGCTGCGCTGGTGGACATATCTTACACAGAAACGTAATATACAGTGTATTTGCCGTCGGTGTCTTGGTTTGCAAGAGTGTAAAATTGTTTTAAATATGCATAAGGAGAATTGGTGTCTGTCTCCGTGCCATCACTTCCACTAGTCATTTTTTTAAAAATTGCAGCGCTACTCTCGTCATTAGTTTGTCTCTCTCACTCTCTCGCTCCTCTAGCCCTCCGCGCTCTCGTTGTTGCATGCTACACAGCGTTGCTATGCCTACCCCGCTCTGCTGCAATTCATCACGGGTAAGGTTGTGCGGAAGCCAGTATTCTTAGGTTTCATATGACGTCGGGCAGTGGCGCGAATGACATTCGTGGGACATAATGTGAACTAATTCACGTTCAAGTTCTTTAATAAAAATTTGTTGCGTTCAGTTTAACATTCACAAAAAGATTAGCGTGTTCAATGAACGCATTCTTTTGAACTCATTCACGCACAACACTGCAAAGTGATTAAACAATCCAATAATGTGTAATTTTGAGGTTGTTGCACAAGTTGCTCCAAGTTTGGGCAGAAATTATCAACACTTGATAACATTCAGCAGATGTCCTGAAGGAGCCCTGCTGTGTCTCTGGCCTTTAGCTGCAGAAAACACCTCAGCCACTTAGTCATCTGCGCCTCTCCTCCTACACAGCAGTATTTTTTTTTTTGCTGAAACTTCAATAATGTACTTATACTACTTTATTAAAAACATTTGAGAGCAGTGACCCTTTGCCTCTTTTTTTCTCTTAATACTGTGTTTTCCATGTCACATTATTGGCTATATATCAATAAAAGGATGCCATGATTACAAGTGTATTCCTATTTTTAATGTGTGCCATTGTGTATAACTGGCACTGGTCTAACTACACCATCGTACAAAATTAATTTTGTACATGTAGGGAAAATAATTATTCACCGGAGTTTACAGATGGCTAAGGCCAAGGTATGGTATGTCAACACGCTAAGAAAAAAAGTAAATCCTATGTACATGACACTATTTCACTCCTCCGTTAACAAACAGTAAAATTAACAAAAAAATCTTTCAAAGTGTCTTGCGCTTGAAAATTGAAAGCCTTTCTTTTTCTGCTGTGACAGTAACCAAAGCACAATTACAGAATAGACTGGATTTGTGAACTTAAGTTACATTAGGTAACTACCAATTCTACGTCATGGTGCTCCGCCCCTTAGAGGAGGCTTCGCAATGGGTAACCACGCGTAAGCCGTAGGAGAAATGTACTCCCATCAGGCCAGCGTAGAGTGATTGGAGCCCTGCCCGAGATACCCCCAACACCTCTAAGGTGAGTGGCCTCAGGGTAGGAAAAAAGGAAGTATAAGCAGTGTTACAAGGCCGCTTCTATCGAGGACGCCCGAAGAACACTGACAAATGCCTTCCATGACAAAGGAAAATTGAAAGCCTTTCTTTTTCTGCTGTGACAGTAACCAAAGCACAATTACAGAATTAGACTGGATTTATGAACACACTTTGGTGTCTAAATCTATTGTCTATCTATTGTTCATGAACATTTTTTGTGGTATTCTTATGTTGACGTTCTTATGTTACGTTCTTTGAAGTTGCTCATTGTAGACAATTGCTCATGACACTACAATTGTGGGTTTCACTGACATGCAGATTCGCACAGGATTAGATTATCAGAGGACGTCTGTGTTTGGACAAATACAGGAGGTAATTTGTCGCGGAATTATTACTTTACAAATTACAGACGTGGAGCATTCGCACGGGACTAAGATCTCAGACGTCTTCTGTGATTATCACAAATTACCAGGGGTCCCCATTTAATACTAATCCCGTCCGAATAGGGCTATAGACTTCAATGTAAACAATCAGATCTATTACAACTATGGAGTCAGCTAGGTATTGGCCCTGCCATTTAGTTGTCGGCATTACCCATGTGAAAAGATGCTCTAAAACACACACATTTAGTTCTATCTCTTTTCATTATTCTTTTTCTGATCAGAAGATGAATTCTCTGAGACGCCCTGGTAGGTTTTATTTCAATTTTGAGGATTGGAGCAGAGAGTGTGTTGGTCGAGTCTACGGGGGATTGTGGGGCAATGACATTCTACTGAAACTGCTAGAAGTTTTATCAGTAGCAGCCAATCAGTGCAGCCCCTTTCCCTCAATTGTGCTCCATCCATCACGAGAGAAGCGGCCTGGGTAACCTCTGTCACTGGATAATGAATTGTAAAGAGAAGTCAGGGAAGTAACACCATGTCCTCAACTGTCTTAAAGGACATGTCCTAAGCAAATCTCACTAATTTAAAAGATTGTTACAATATTGTTCTTTCATGAATAACAAGGAGTAGTTTAAAAAAATATATAATATACATATATATATATATATATATATATATATATATATATATATATATATATAATAAATTACACATTTTTTGTCGTTTCTTGTTTTAAAACATGGAAGAAATGTAAGAAGTACAAAGTGAAATAGGTAAAAAATAAAATAAAGGAAGGAGTTGAATACTTTGTCAAAACTACTCAATACCTGGGAAAGTTGGAATCATAAATAAAAAAACGATTGTAGTATAAAACGAATGCTCTGAGCATGAGAGTAAAAGAGGTTCACTGGTCCCATCATAACCCAATGAATCAGACAATGCGGCGGCGGGTGAATAGCAATGATCATACTACACCTACTACAGTGCTCAAGTTACCATAGTTCTCCCAATTACAGTGTCTCCAGATGCATCTTGAGTGACAATCTGTGTTCTTTTATTGAAGCTTTTTGACTTGAACGTGGGGGCGACAGTAGCTCAGTAGGTAGAGCATTGGCCTTTGGGCCTGAAGGTCGTAGATTCGAGGCCACCAGGAGACCTACTTCACGACTACCACTGTCCTTGGGCAAGACACTTTACCCCACTTTGCCTGAAGCCCCTGCTGAAAGATCAAGGCTCCTGTGGACTCACCACCTACAGGAGGATCAGTACACCTACAGAAGATGGATAGACTTGAATGGGGCGACAGTGGCTCAGTGGGTCGTGCATTGGACTTTCAGCCTGAAGGTTGTGGGTCGTGAGCCTACCATGACTCCCACTGATGTCTGCTGTCATTGTGTCCTTGGGCCAGACACTTGCCGGAAGCCCCTGCTGAAAGATCAAGGCTCTGCTCTCATCGACCCAGCAGCCATCCTCTTTTGGACTCACCACCTGCAGCAGGATCAGTGAAGGGCTGGTGTTCTGTATATTGGGTGGCAGCTGATTGGGATCCATGTGCACACACCGGTTTGTTCACAACAGTGGGCGCATGGCAAGCTCTGTTCCTTATCAGTGGGGATTTAAACCATACAAATCCCCATGCAGTCCTTCCCACATACAACCATTACATTAGCTTTCCCACAAGAGACGATATAACTTTGGACCTCTTCTTTGCCAATGCCACAGGGGCATATAACCCATCTACGGTCGGTGTACACCCCCACCGTACACAGACAAACAGCCACTCCCCGGCTGGTACAGAGGTGGACTGTGGAGTGTGAAAACAGACTGACGGACTGTTTTAGCTGTCCCATCTATAAATAGCCCTCTACAGTCCGCACCTGCCACTTTGAACTCTGCCAAAGCCAGGCTGGACTGATGGGCCCGTAGCTAAGGGGCTATGCACCATTCGTAGAACTTAAGTTACATTAGGTAACTACCGATTCTACGTCATGGTGCTCCGCCTCTTAGAGGAGGCTTCGCTATGGGTAACCACGCGTAAGCCGTAGGAGAAATGTACTCCCATCAGGCCAGCGTAGAGTGATTGGAGCCCTGCCCGAGATACCCCCAACACCTCTAAGGTGAGTGGCCTCAGGGTAGGAAAAAAGGAAGTATTAGCAGTGTTACAAGGCCGCTCCTATCAAGGACGCCCGAAGAACACTGACAAACGCCTTCCAAGACAAAGGAAACCACAGAGTTAAAGGGCCGCTCATACCAAGGATGCCCTAAGAACTCTGCAAACACTTCCCCTGAAAACAGGGGCAGGTCGCATTCCCAGGACGCCTCTATCAAGAGGTCCTGAACGGAATGGCAACACATTCCGGCCTCGGTACAAGGGCAGACCGTAGTCCCAGGACGCCTCTACCAAGAGCTCCTGAAGGGGACACTAAAAAGCCTCCCTCGGGGAACCAAGGGCAGGCCGCAACCCCAGGATGCCTCTATCAAGAGCTCCTGACTGGGGCGGCCATACACACATACATCAGACATGTAGGGTAAGGAAATTGTACTGTGGACGAGCTAGTCTCCAGGATAGAGCCTCGCCGTTCCACAGAGAGGGATCTGAATTTATTTTAGGGGCACCAGTAGAATTTGAAGCTTCTACAGAGATCCAATACTAATCTGCCTCGATCAGTCTCATAATCTGATAGGTTTCTGATAATCTGATACCGCCAGGGTGCCGGTAGCCCTACCCTTCTCAAACATCTCTTGTAGGAACCCCAGGACCCCCTCCAAAGGGCCGGACATGGGGTCCCAAGAATGAACCGCGCACCAGCCATTAGAAACACTCCACCTGCAGGCATAGGCTCTGATGGTGGAAAGGGCCCTCGCTTTCTGAATGGTCTCCACCACCCATGGGGGGGAGACCCAGGTCTACGAGGTTCTGCCTCTCAGCCTCCAGACCCAGAGTCTGTGGCCCAACAGTGAGTGAAGCATCCCCCCCCTGGACCAGAGCCCCGGGCTCGTCCGGGAGGGCCCTCGGCTCCATTAGCGCCATGCCCATCAGAAACGGAACCATCAGGCATGCGGGCTGTCCGGAGCAACCAAATTACCTCCCGCTCCTCCTGCTCGATCCTCCTCAGCAGAAAAGGTAGGAGGTGAGTCCGGGGAAAATGCTCACAGGAGGCCCTCTGGCCATGGGTGAAGACCCA
This sequence comes from Knipowitschia caucasica, assembly GCA_964034765.1. Taxonomy (NCBI): domain Eukaryota; kingdom Metazoa; phylum Chordata; class Actinopteri; order Gobiiformes; family Gobiidae; genus Knipowitschia; species Knipowitschia caucasica. Next base: position 10,809,902 of record OZ035843.1, on the reverse strand, counting down.
AGGCACCCAAGGAACCAGAGATGGTATTGAGCGTTGTCTGAACTGGCGAATAGGTCGACCACTGGATGACCGAATCTTAGCCAGATCTCTGCAGCCACCTGCGGGGCCCGGCCCCACTCGTCCCCTGTGTGGTCCGGTCTCCCGGAACATAGCGTGCTCTCAAAGGCTGCAGAAGCATTGCAGCCCAGAGCAGAATGAATGCTGCCAGACGATGGAGGGCGGGGGGACGTCGTGCCTCCCTGTCTGTTCAGATACGCCCCCACTGTGGTGTTTTGAGCGCACCATCACATGCCTCCCTTTCAGCTGTGGGGCAAAGTGCAGCAGCACCCTGCGCACTGCCTCCAACTCCAGCAGATTGATGTGGTGAGTCGGGTCTGGCCAGGAGCCGCCCACGGAGCTCTGGCCCAGAACCCCCCCCCCTAGAGAGGCGTCCGTGACCACCTCCACGTGAGGGACAGGACCTCCCCCACCTCCTTGGACCTTGGTCCGTAAAATGCGCTATATAAATAAACATTAATTACTTACTTTCTATAAAAAGACAGACAGGCAATGAAGGAGGTAAAATGGAGACCGAGGCTGAAAATCAGGAATGCGAAGGCACGCTGTAAGAGCAAGATGGAGGAACAGCTGAGTCAACAGAATGTGGCAGGGCTATGGAGGAGCCTGATGACCATCTCGGGCTTCAAAGCACCCCCTGTCCAACCTGAGGGGGTTTTACGCATTACCTTTGATACCATGCTTTAGGCTACAACAAACTAACTGTGTAAACACTTTGAATTGGCTGTATTGTAGCTGAGGTTTGGGTGTCGGTTGTTTGTCTGATCTCGGAGTCCGCTCATACCGCTACACCTGAACTAAAACTACCATGATATAAAAATCTGATACACCTCCGTATCACTAGTTTCAACCTTTGTTATTTATGGCTGCTGCTCTCTCTGTCCTCTTCTGCACAAGTTGCCATATGGTGAGTCTAAACCGTGATCCTTCTCTGAGGGTAGTGATAGCTGCGTTAAGTGTAGTATAGTTGGAGCTTTGGAATCCAGGGATAGTGAATTAGAGCTATGTCTCAGAACACTCGAGCTGCGTGCTAGCATTAGCTATACCCAGGCAGTTCCAGGCACATCTCATCCGCTCGGAGGATATTCACCCAGCGTTGGCGGGTACATCCTTTTGGCTAAGAATCTGGCCCTGGCTCTAAATTATTCTGGCCAGCTCTTCAAAGACACACTTCCTTTGATAATAGATCCTATCTTAAATACAATTAATACATCTATACAAAGTGGCTATGTCCCGCAAGCTTTTAAAACCGCGGTAATCAAACCTCTACTGAAGAAAACATCCGGAACTACAGACCAATCTCAAACCTTACTTTCATATCTAATATCCTGGAAAAGCTTATTGCTAAACAGCTTTGATGCCACCTGCAGGAAAATAATACATTCAAATCTTTCAATCAGGATTCAGAGCTCATCATTGCACTGAAACAGCAATAGTCAAAGTTACAAATTACTTACTACAGGCTGCTGAAAAAAGTGTCAGTGTTGGTCCTGCAGCCTTCAGCATTCTATTGCGGAGGCTGGAGTGTGACATAGGTCTCAGTGGAACAGCCCTTGGCTGGTTTAAATCCTATTTATCGGATCGGCATCACTTTGTCCCATCGACTTATTCTAGAGTGGAATTTGATATTTGATAAATTAAGTTCATTTTACTTTGAAAATTTAAAGTAAAATCAACTTAACTTCTGAAAGTGAGTTAAAGTGGCTCACAACCATAGACTGTATATCTTGACGGAGAAAGTCACGCCTATCTCTGCCGTTCTAACTAATAGGCCAAAAATAGTGCTCTACTGGAGCTATCCAAAATGGCTGCGAGTGGTCCCGCCCACAAGAAAATTGTGAAAAAACGCATCTGCGCATGCGTCAGCCGGCGCAAGCTTCATTCATTTGAACGAGAGACTTCAAAAATTCACAGCAAGTAAACTAGAGTGGTCCAAAAAAATTCACTCCCCTCAGCATTGATACACATGTGGAACGGAGCTTTGGGCCAAGAGCCAACTTTTGGTCCATCCTGTAAAGATGCTTTCGAGAGGTCTGCCTATGCTATATATTAGCATTGGCTAATTCAGAATCAGAATCAGAATCGGAATCATTTTTATTGCCACGTAAGTAACAGGAGGTCACAGACTAGGAAATTGCTTTGGCTCAGTGCAAAAGTCAAAAAGAGATAAATAAATAAATAAAAATAAGAATAAAAAACACTTCTAAAGAATAAATTTAAATTTAAAATAGAGTTACAGTTACTATTTACAATATACAAGTGCACATGGTGCACACAATGTAAGGTGACAGCAGTACAGTGAAGTAAAGTGACGTATGATGGGCAATAAAGTGACTATATAAAGGGCGGGGGGACAGGTTAAGAAGTGTTCAAGAGTCCAACAGCAGAGGGGAAGAAACTGTTCTTGTGGCGGGAGGTTCTAGTCCTGATGGACCGCAGCCTCCTGCCTGAGGGGAGTGGTTGGAATAGTCCATGTGCAGGGTGAGAGGGGTCGGCTGTGATACGACCAGCCCGGCCTCGAGCTCGGGCGACGTACAGGTCCTGCAGCGATGGAAGGCTGCGGCCGATCACTTCCTCTGCAGAGCGCACAATGCGCTGTAGTCTCTTTTTGTCCCTGACTGTGGCTCCAGCAAACCACACGGTGACGGAGGAGGTGAGGATGGACTCGATGATGGCCGTGTAGAACTGCACCAACATCTGTGCAGGCAGCTTGGCTTTCCTGAGCTGCCGCAGGAAGTACATCCTCTGCTGGGCCTTCTTGATGAGGGAGCTGATGGTCGGCTCCCACTTGAGGTCCTGGTTGATGGTGGTGCCCAGGAAACGGAAGGACTCCACAGAGGTGATGGGGGAGTTCTTCCGCAGTCCACAGTCATCTCCACTGTCTTCTGGGCGTTCAGCTCCAGGTTGTTACCACTGCACCAGGACACCAGCCGGTCCACCTCCCTCCTGTAGGCGGACTCATTGTTGTTGGAGATGAGTCCAATGAGGGTGGTGTCGTCCGCGAACTTGATCAGCTTCACGGAGTCGTGGCTGGAGGTGCAGTGGTTGGTGTACAGGGAGAAGAGCAGGGGAGAAAGAACACAGCCCTGTGGGGCTCCTGTATTTATAATCCGAGAGTCCGAGACATTCTTCCCCAGACGCACTCGCTGCTTCCTGTCCGTCAGGAAGTCAGTGATCCACCTGCAGGTGGAATCGGGCAGGTTGAGCTGGGAGAGCTTGTCCTGGAGCAGGGATGGCAGGATTGTGTTGAAGGCAGAGCTGAAGTCCAGGAACAGGACCCTGGCGTAGGTCCCCGGGGAGTCCAGGTGCTGTAGGATGTGGTGGAGGGCCAGGTTAATGGCGTCATCTACAGATCTGTTGGCTCTGTAGGCGAACTGCAGGGGGTCCAGGAGGGGGGAGGTGAGGGACTTGAGATGGGAGAGAACCAGGCGTTCAAATGACTTCATGACGACAGACGTAAGTGCTACAGGTCTGTAGTCATTGAGTCCCGTGATCCTGGGCTTCTTCGGGACAGGGACAATGATGGAGGATTTGAAGCCGGCCGGGACATGGCAGGACTGCAGAGAGGTGTTGAAAATGTCCGTGAACACAGGAGTAAGCTCACTGGCGCAGTGTCTCAGAGTGGCCGGAGACACGTGGTCCGGGCCAGGAGCTTTGCGGGGGTGCAGCCTCAAGAAGAGTTGTTTAATCTCTTTAGCGGCTATTGTTAGGCTGGGGGCAGGGCTGATGGGTGGGTCGTTAGAGTAGTGGGGGGTGGGGGAGGGAGAGGTGTCAGGAGCAGCATCAAAGCGACTGAAAAATAAGTTCAGTTCGTCAGCTAGCTTGTGGTCGTCAGCACAGGGGGGGGCTTTGGGCTTGTAGTTGGTAATCTCCCGTAGGCCCCTCCAGACAGAAGCAGTATCGTTGTTACCAAACTGCTCCTGTAGTCGTTCTCTGTGCCGGGACTTGGCTGCTTTCAGTTCTTTCCTGAACTGATATTTAGCTGCTTTGTAGCCGCTGCGGTCCCCCTCCCTGAAAGCAGACTCCTTTGCTTTCCTGAGCTGCCGGAGTTTAGCAGTGAACCAGGGTTTGTCATTGTTATAGATGACCCTGGTCCTTGTTGGAATGATGCTATCCTCGCAGAAGTGAATGTATGACGTCACAGTGTCCGTGTATTCATCCAAACTATCTGTGGCAGCTCTGAAAAGGTCCCAGTCTGTAGATTCCATGCATGCGCGCAGCTCTTCCACAGCTTCATCAGACCACACTTTGGAGCTCCTCACTGCATGTTTCGAGAGCTTTAGTCTCTGTCTGTAAGCAGGAACCAGATGTATCATGGAGTGATCTGAGAAGCCGAGGGCTGGCTTGGGAACAGCGCGAAAAGCTCCGCGCACGGTGGTGTAGCAGTGATCCAGAGTGTTCTCCTCTCTGGTCGGGCATTTGATAAACTGTCTGTATTTGGGTAATTCCTGGCTCAAGTTTCCCTTATTAAAATCCCCCAGGATAATAATCAGAGAGTCCGGGTATAAGCGTTCCATACACAGTACTTGCTCTGCGAGTGCGCGCTGAGCCTCGCGCGCGTCCGCGCATGGCGGTATGTAAACAGAGGCAAGAATGAATGAAACAAATTCGCGCGGGGAGTAAAATGGTTTACAATGGATGAAAAGATTCTTCTTCTGGGTCCACCCCCATCGGCCCGGGGTGGTATTGCAAGCAATCAGGTATCAGCGCACGTCATTTTGGCCACTTTTGAGTCGGGACCCGCCCCCACTGCTCACAACAGACAGTTCAAGTTGCAACTGGTTTATTGTCAGTGAATGCAAAAATCTTAGAAAGGTGAACAATTTTGATTTTTCGTTTTTACAGTGCACCTAGTTAGAGTGAGGTCAACTTATCTGCGCATGCTCATTTCAAATTTGACATGGCAACCGGCTGCATTCAACATTTTGAATAAACTATTGTACATGTTTTTAGTCGTAGGGGAAACCAGAGTACCCAGAGCAAAGGAAGGTTTCTCACCCATCATCTGTACTTCTTAGCAGGTTTTCCCGACGTTTCGTCCTCAATCCAAAGGACTTCTTCAGGAAATTAATTTTCAGACCGCACGTTGGAGATTTATAACCTATGGGTGTGGTTAGCCACACCCTAATCCTGATACTAACTCATAAACAATCTAAGGTCTGCTTGATGTAGAAGGGAGCAGGTCTAACGACCCTGCTGAGGCTAACGACCCTAACTCATTAGCATGTCACAAACCTATTGTCTGCTGGGATGCTCAAGTGGAGTGCAGGTCTCACCCCTCCTAACTCATTAGCATGTCACTGACCTTGTCCCAAGTTAGGGATTTGTTTTTAGGAAGTTGTCATAGATGCGAGGCAAAACAAATCTTAAACCTCCTCCTCTGTTAAGAGAAGGTTTTTGTTTCCTCACAAAAATGGCTTCTGTTGTATATTTTAAATATACACTATTTAGATGTGACAATATTTGACCCTTTGAACATCATAGCCAAAAAGACCTGTGCCCTCAAGTCTTAAGTCACAAGGACACAAGATAGTACAGGAATCATAAAGATGACCAGCTTACAAAACCAGACAATTATTGACTCCAAGAGTAAACACATGCTCTCTCCCACTCTTGACGAGAGCAAAGTCCCACAGACCCTTGTTTGCTAAGACTGATATGGAAGACCAAAACCAGACCAGTCTCAGACCATGTGACGTCATCGGACATGTTGATAAAACTGGGGGTAGGACTTTTCGAGCAGACTGAGCAGGGACAGTTAGACAGAGAACATGGCAGAGCGCCTGCATGATTCTCTGCACATTTTCAGGCCTTGAGGGACAGTTTAGAATGGCTCAGCATAGGGTTAGATTTAGGGAAATTAAGAGCTCAAAGAGTTTGTATCAATATTTAATTGTAAAGAGGAATAAATGTTCTATTTTTAACTCTTGCAGTCTTGGCCTTATTTCTGTATCAAACTCTGACCACGTCAGTCAAATCTTTTTTGACAACAAATGGTGACCCCTGACGTGATTTGATACAGAAAGAAGACGCAATATGAGCTCAGCTATAGAGACTGGATTTGTGGGTCTGGAAAATCTCTCTGCTCTTCACAAATGTCGCTTCTAAAGAGGTAAGCGGATCATAGTTTTGAAAATCTGCACATTGTTTTAAATAGAAGAGAGAGAGATTTTGGCTCGACAGATTGCAGCGTGGACAAGACCGCCGTGATGGGTGTTCTATCGGACGCGATAGAACAATAGTCAGGTTTAGACGTTTTTAGCCTTGGGGGAAGAATTGGTCCCTCCTAAAATAAACAGAACATAGATGATGATAAGAGTCCACAAGAGTTTTTAGAAGTGCAGAAGAGGCACACCGTTTTAAAGTGCAGAGAGGCACAAGTGTATAGTGAAAAAATAGGAATAGAATTAGAGAAATAGGGACAGCTTTAGGGTCAGAAGTTATAGGATAATAAAACCTCTATATCCCCCGGGGGGCGGGAAAAAGGGTACATTTAAACAGAAAAAAGCCAAGTATTTAAAATGTGGATTCTGATAATAATGATCTGATTAATGAGAAAAAAGAGCCACTTGGCTGTAACTATGAGTTTTCATGTGGAGAAATGACAAAAGATCAGTCTGGGAGTTTTTCTCTTGTATTGTGATGTAATGTTTCAATAGTCACAGAGGTATTACGAAAAAAAAATCTTGCTGTGACTAGTAATACATTATTCATGTAAGCAAATTGTAATGTTTTCCATTACTGACGTATTTAAGGATAAAATGTAAAGTGTCGTTTGACGTGAGAAAAACTTTTACCACTGATTAAGACCTTGTCACGATAAAAACGAGGAAAATGCCTGAAGCATACAGCACTCAGCCCCTCCCCTCCCTCTTTCTCTCTCTCTCTCTCTGGTGAAGACAGAGCTATTACCAAATATATTTTTTTGTAGAAAATTACATTTATACACATGATAATGTTACTGACATGGAGTCATATGATCACAGAACTTTGAGTTAGATTATAAAGAGGCATTATTTTATTTTTATCTCCAAGGCGTCTGGACAAGTTTTTTTCCCTACATTTAGGTGATATAAAAGTTAGAATGATCTTAAAGAACAGTATACTTTTGGAAAAATAGGGCTTAGGACAGCAGTTGAATGCAGATTTGGTTTTCAGAATTTAATGTTTAAAATGTTAATATTAATTATTTCATAGGTTTATTTAGATTTGTAATTAATCATTGGTTTTGTATGGTAATTAACACACTTGTTTGTGCTTCTTGTTTGTCTGTTTTTTTCTGAGAAAACTTCTGTCTGTTTCATTGGCCAAAACTGAGCGTCTACTAAAAGGGACCATCAGCGTCTCCCCCCGACGCACAGGGGGAAGCAAAGACCGCAGCATCGGCTGCAGCAGCTAACAGGAACTCTCGCCGAGTCAGATGTGGGCGAAGGACACAGTTTGGCAAGATGGCGCCGTGCCAGGGCGCCGCTGCAAGAGCTCCGTTGTGCACCGTGATTTTTATGCTGTTTTTATCCTTTCACAAAACACTTGCTGCTGTGGTCTACGATCGACAGACTCTTCTGGACATACGGGACTTGGCCTGTGAGCCAGTGTTGCCTGCTCTGAGGTGTGATGGCTTTGACGAGTGCCCAGCTCGAGGAGAGCGGCGTGTGGACCGCGACAGAGACGGGGAACAGGGCGATGAGGCCGGGCGCCTCCCCCGTGTTCGCCACCGTGCGGAGCCGGGTGTCTCTCGCCGACGGAGGAAGCGCAGACACCGGGGAAAGCGAGGCGGGCTTCTCGTGCGGAGTCGCGCCCCCAGGGTCCCACTGCCACCTATCTACCTTGCGAACGTTCAGTCTCTCCCGAACAAGTCGGATGATCTCCTGAGCCGAATCCAGTACCAGCGCGAGGCTCGGGACTGCGCAGTGTACTGCCTCAGCGAGACGTGGCTGCATCCGAATATCCCGGACTCAGCTGTTCAGCCGCCGGGATTCGCCATTTTCCGCTCGGACAGAGACAAGGAGAGCACGGGGAAATCGAAAGGCGGAGGTGTGTGTCTTTTAATTAACCAGCGCTGGTGCATGGACAGTTGTATTGTAAACAAAACATGCTCTGCTAACCTGGAGTGTCTGGTTTTGAGATGCCGCCCGTTCTATCTTCCCAGAGAATTCTCAGTGATTTTCTTATGTGCTATATATATTCATCCTCGGGCTGACTGTACAGCTGCACTGAATGACTTAAGTGACATTTTGCATAAACATGAAGCTGCTCACCCCAATGCTGTGATTATAGTTGGTGGTGATTTTAATAAATGTAACTTAAAGTCTGTATTACCGAACTTTTATCAGCATGTGAGTCAGCCTACCAGGGGAGCTCACATCCTGGATCACTGCTATAGTAACGTGAAGGCAGCTTACAGGTCCAGTCTCAGACCTGCTTTTGGGAAGTCTGATCACTCCGCTGTTCTCCTTCTTCCTTCTTATACACAGAGGAGCAAACAGCACAAACCTACTTCCCGCACTGTGCAGTGCTGGTCTGAGGAGGCTAACATGAAGCTGCAGGGCTGCTTTGATGCCACAGACTGGTCTGTTTTTAACTCTGAGAATGTTGATGAATTCTGTGAGGCTGTGACAGGATACATACAATTTTGCATTGACTGTTGTGTCCCCTATAAAGTTATCAAAGAACACTCCGGCCAAAAACCTTGGATGAACACTGACGTCAAAGTGAGAATGAATGAGCGGACACTGGCGTTTCAATCCGGTGATGAGGGTGCTTACAAGCTGTCCTGCTACGCTGTGGAACACTCTATAAAAGCTGCTAAGCGTTCCTATGGGGACAGGTTAGAGGGCTTCTTTGGGGAAGAGGACCCCCGACGCATGTGGAAGGGGATCAGTCTTATCACGTCCTGGAAACCAAGTGCAGGGAAAATTGCTGCTGGCCAAACTCTGCCAAACGAGCTCAACGACTTTTACTGCCGCTTTGAATCTGCTGATCCCCTGCCTTTTGTCTTCCCCGAATGTCAGGGTGCCTTCACAGTGACTCAGGAGGAAGTACGGCGGGTCTTGTCCAGGACCACAGCTCGGAAAGCCGCAGGCCCGGACTGCATTCCTCCCCGCGTCCTGAAACTGTGCTCCGAGCAACTTGCCCCTGTTTTAACGGACATCTTTAACTTGTCACTCAGGAGCTGTACGGTGCCGGTGAGCTTTAAAAGGTCCACCATTATTCCAGTTCCTAAGAAGTCTCCAGTGACATGTCTCAATGACTACCGCCCTGTGGCCCTCACGTCTGTTCTTATGAAGACTTTTGAGCGGCTCGTGCTGGACTTCATTAAGAGCCAGATCCCTGTGAGTGTTGACCCGCTCCAGTTTGCTTACAGACAGAACAGGAGTGTGGAGGATGCCATCTCCTTTGCTCTGAACTCTGTCTACGGGCACTTGGACACTAGTAAATCTGTCGCGAGAATGCTGTTCATTGATTATAGCTCTGCTTTTAATTGTCTTGTCCCAAGCATATTGGTTGAAAAACTAATGTCCCTTGGTCTGAATGTTGCCATGTGTAAATGGATTTTTAGCTTTTTAACTGACAGATCTCAGAGAGTAAAAATCAATGACTGTTTTTCAGATGTTGTTTCTGTGAGCACTGGTTCTCCTCAGGGATGTATTTTAAGTCCTTTGCTTTTTACTCTGTACACTCACGATTGTGTGTCCTCCTCTGACTCTAACTTGATCATCAAATACGCTGATGACACCACCATCATCGGTCTCATCAGTGACAATGATGATTCCTCTTATAGAGCAGAGATCGAACATGTTTTTCAGTGGAGTAAAGTAAACAATCTCCAGCTGAACACTGCAAAAACATGTGAACTTGTCTTTGACTTCAGTCGTAGCAGTTCTCACACTCCTGTTGTTATTGACAACTCCCAGGTGCAGATCGTAGAGGAGTGCAAGTTCCTGGGTTTAACTCTGTCTAACGACCTGAAATGGGTTAAAAATACTAACCGGGTTGTTAAGAAAGCACGTCAGCGGCTCTTCTTTTTGCGGAAACTTAGAGAATTTACCACTAACTCTAAGATTCTGCTTAACTTTTATCGCTGCACCATTGAGAGTTTACTTGTTGGTTCTGTGTCTGTGTGGTTTGGAAACATCACAGATAAAGAAAAGAGAGCTTTAAACAAGGTGCTCCACTCTGCAAAGAGGACCGTGGGCTGTGAGCTTCCTGTTCTGGAGGTTCTTTACAAATCCAGACTTTTAAACAAAGCTCTTAAAATCATCAATGACTCTTCTGGCCACCCTGGGAAAGCCATGTTCCAGCTTCTTCCCTCTGGCAGAAGATATCAGTCGCTGAGATGCAAGACATCTCGCTATGCTAACAGCTTCTTTCCACAGGCTGTTAGGTGCCTAAACAGAGCACTTTAATTCCTGCTTTTACCCCTTGTATCGTTTTGTTGATCGGTGCCACAGTGTCAGCTGTTTTTTATTTATTTTTTTTTTTAAATTATTTTATATTCAGTGTATGTGTATTTTATATTACATTGTATCGTGTTCTTTATTCTGTCGGTGCACACAGAGTACCTTTTTTGCAAATGTATTCCAATGTAGTTTTTATACTGCACATGGCCAATAAATGAATCTGATCTGAATCTGATCTGAAGAAGACTTCTCCGGCCTCCATTCCATGGAGAGGAACCAGACTTTTGCACAAACCGAGTGGAGTTATGTGCACGAAGAGGAACGTGTGAACCGAGCGAAAGACACGACACATTTGTGTGCGTCAAAAATGAGACAAAGAAGACATGAAAGAAAAAGACATTGCAAGGAGAAGAAAGTGATTGAAAGAAGAAGGGAGACATTATGAGAAAAAGTTATCGGAAGAAAAAAAGACAGCAGAAGAAAAAAGAAAGTGATTGATTGAAAAAAGAAGAAAAAAGACATTGAGACAAAGACATTGAACACTTTGAGACAAAAGACATTGAAAGACGCCATGAGTAAAAGAAAGAGACATTAACGGACGTTTGAGGAAGACGTGGCTGGGCAAAATGAGACAGACAGAAGGTAATATACAGACGGGCACAGAGACATATAGGACATTTAGGTCATATTTACACATTTAGGTCATTCGTTCATAACACTACATTTAACTGCATGAATGGTTACAAGACAATCGTCAAAATTAATTAGACTCTTACTTTAGCATGAGACACAAGGAGATTAGAACAGCAGTATATTTAAGGTAGAGGAGCTTTATTATTGAAACTATTATTGTTATTTAAAGTTATAGTCGCGGAGAAGTTTAGAATTATTGATTTTGACTGCATGATCTTGGTAATACGGATATTTAAGGCAATTTTTCAACCTCTGAACCGTGGCTCGTTAATCATTTAAAACAATCACATGCACAGTTGAAACTGGTGCTGGAAAGAGAACTGCAGCTTTTAATGGACGCTGCATTTAGTACAAAATGGTTTGTTCAGACAATTAAAGTTTGAAAAATGATTTAAAGTATTTCTAAATCTTGGCTAAAGGTGATATTAGACCATTTTTGATGGCACACTAACGCACCACAGTCCATTGGTTGAAAACAAGGATGTAGGGACATTTTATGAAATCTTTTATGACATGTTTCTCTTCCAAATAGATAAATTAGAAACAATTAGGACAATTATGTCTTTGATACAACTGTTGGCAGTTTATCTGAGACATGATTGGTGCAAGTACGTCAACACACATAGAACAATGGTCTTTTCTCCACATGAACGTGAAACAAAGGTGAAATATTAAAGTTTGAAACTAATTTACATTTTTAATGAATCCGAACTGGCTTTACAAAAAAAAAGGGAAAAACATTTTTAGCGCGTGCACACGTTTTTTTTTAAGTAACAACGAGAGCTCATTAAAAAATATAGGGGACACAATCTGTGATAAGCCCGAGCAAAGACCACGTGGTAAACACTAACAATGGAAATGGATCCTTGTAGGAAAAATCTCTTAAAGCTCTGCATGTTCTGCAGGCTCTGAAAGTTGCAACAATAGAAATAGCTCATGAGACAATTGTAATTGGACATGGAAAAATATAACAAAGTTAAAATTACAGGCCTCTTGTGTGTGTTATATGTTTGTATGTGTTATATGTTTGTGTATGTTATATGTTTGTGCGTCATGTCAAGTACACTACGTTGACCTTAACAAAACTCTGGACCAATATACTAACGTGGGGAGTTGTGAGTGTGTTGCGAGTGTGTTGTGAGTGTGTTGTGAGTGTGTTGTGAAATGAGGAGTGAACGAGGAGTGCTGAACGGAGAATGGAATAACAAATGTTTTCTGTAATGTTTTAATGTGATCATGGAATAATTATTTTTTGTCAACAGCATACGGTGTAAGTACTAGAGATTAAAAGATTACAAGCTTTATTGAACAGGTGTAAAAGTGAGAGTACTCTGGGATGAGTACTCTGAGAAAGTACTCTGCGGAAAGTACTCTGAGATGAATACCTTGCTGAAGGTACTGGGAGTCCCTCCCTCTGCTGTTTGTCCTGACAGTGATTCGGTCCAACCGCAGTGAGCGGTCATTGGGCGGAGGACAACTTTGGTTTGTAACTCACATTTAGGGGAGTATAAAATTAGAAACATACATTTTGTAAAGTCTGTATATTTGGCTACAGCCTCTGCCCTGATGTCACACGACCGTCTGTCAATGCAGTTATGTTTTGCCCAATTGGAAAAAAGATTGACAGGCTGCACCATGCCAGGGAAGTGGGCATTTCTTGTGTTCTAATGTTTTTTTCAGATAAATGATAAGCGGCACCTGCTTCAGGGATAACACAGTAGTACGGATCATAAAGGAAATGAGCCTCTACGTTGGCACCAAAGCCCACAATATGAATTGAGGACGATCCGGGAGGAAACAACTTGAGATGATGCATTATGATTGGAACAGTAATCTACACACACACACAGACGCATGTTTTACACTTGGCCCATGACCAAGAGAGGGAGTATTGTAATGTTATTGTCATAGGTGGTCATGGTCCTTAACCAAGCAAAATGGGAAAATTATTAAATAATTTTCGGAGTTGCCAAAATAAAATAAAATTCTTTATTTGTCCCATAGGGGGTCATTCTAAATTTAGTGTTGTGCAAATTCAAAAGGAGAAATAATAACGCTTATAATGCACACATCAAACAGATCTACTCTTTAAGATAATAGATCATATAATAATAAGATAATAATAGAATAGAATGAAATAGTCTGGAGCTATAATGTCATTGGATTCAAGGAGCTATAGGTTAAAGTGTCGCTAAGAAGAGGTGTCAGAATAAACAATAGTAATAATAGTTAGACTAGTGAATAATCAAAATAGTTCTATTGTGAAAATAAGTATCAATAGGGTCAAATTGTTCTAATAACTAAAGTAAAAAGGAATCAAATAGAGTCAGATTTTAGATGCTTCTGTTTTCCACATCTGTAGGATCTAGTGCAGATGTGTTTATAGAGAGTAGTATTAAAATACAGACATAGAACGACAGGCGTTAACAAATTTTTAATCTAAAAATAGCCCAAATATAACATTGCTCTTGACGCAGCCTCTGAGCTGCTCCATTGGAGAACAGGTTAAATGTTATTGTTTATTACAAACAGCTGATGTAATCACACATATTAAGTTTGGGACAACTCTTTAAACAGTTATAAGCAGCGGACAGAAGCCATGAATGTGCTTTTGTTTATTAAATAATTAATTTCATAGCCATATAATCGTAGAGAACTTTTTTAAAATAGTTCTCTTCTTCCTGCTCCCTTTCAGGCAACTTGATTAGATTCATGTCTTTAATATTGGAGAACTACTGTGTTGTTTTTGGAATTGTCTGAAATACAATACATATTTTTAGAAATTAGAATTTTAAGAGCTGTCGATTTGTCAGCGCAGATTAGAGAATCAAATACGAGTAACTGACCCCAAAACCTGCTAAAATAGATTAGCTCCTGTAAGGATAATACCAATTTGATTAATGATGTACATTCATCCCAAACTGACTGAGAGGAGGAAGTGACAGCCCTTCCTGGTTCAACAAATGTATTTGGAAAAAATGAGCATAATAATGTTCATACTAACCATTTGTCTTTCTGTGTTCAGTTTTGTTCCTGAAAGTGTAGAATAGACATGAGCAAAACCACAAAATGGCACAAAGCCACTGATAATGAAAGCAAACCACAGTATAGACAGATTTATTAGATAAAAACATATGTTTAAGAATATGGCTCAATAAAAGCAAATATGCAAACATATTTGTAAATAGATTAGAATAGTTTTAAACTATAGTGAATAGTTTTAGTGCATACTGTTGGAATATTAAAAGGCCTCCTGCACCAGTTAAACTAAAATCAGTTTAGTATTGTTTCTTCTGCTAAATTAATACTTAAACAACTTCAGAATGATTAGGTTTAGAAAGCACTTGTTTGTGTAAATTATTTCAAAGAGCAGTTAGGTCAAGGTTATTATTTCTGAAAAAGTAGTAGTTCTGTATGAAAAGTGAGAAAAACAACTGTGGTTATCAGAGCAGGTGCAAACGTTGGCAGCTGGCCAGAAGGAGTCGTGGAGTCCATACAGTTGTGATGTCAGTGACCTTGGATGTACAGTATAAAAGATGTACAGGAGGAGGCACGGGGGCTTTTTCTTTTTCTTCTGACCAGGAGGGTGAAAGACGTCCCCGGGGCCACTCCTTATCTGAACGCGAAGCGAGACTTGTGTTCGCAGACCGTTAATATTGTAATATTGCTTGCAAATCTTCAATATAACCTTTTGAAATCAGGTTTGGTATCTGTCATTTCTATTTACTGTTTTAACATTGGTTTTTGTCTCTTGTTGAACTAAAAGGACCTGCAGAACGAAGGGCTGAGTTGCGGCCTGTCTGCAGCTTCTGGGGCGGGGGAATTCTGACAAATTACTGCAGAACTTGGCGTCGCTCGAACAGGATTCGACAGGAGACACCAGGACCGGTCAAAGAAAAGATTAATTTGGCGCCAAAGTAAAACGGTAAGAATTGTTACCAACTAATTAATCTTTCCTTTTGACCTGACCTGAGACCTAAAAATAAAAAACAAACAAACAAAAGTAGGGTGAATATTGAAGGATTTGCTTGCAAGTATTTTATATTTATTGGGATAATAGTATTCAAGTCTAAGTGACTTAAGAAAAGGAGAAAAACTGTGTGTTATCTCAGTGATGGATAGTCAACCTAAAAGGAGAACTGTGTGAGGATCTAAGTGAGTTATGAGTTAAAGGAGTGAACTGTGTGCTATCTCAGTGATTTAATAGTTAAAGGAGAAAAACTGTGTGTTTTAATTAATTGACGAGAGGGAGAGGACAGGGAAAGAAACTATTCTCACTTTTAATTTTTCTCTTGGTATGAATGAGTGATTGATGTTTTCTGTGGAAGTGACCATTGCACCACGATCACAGTGAACGCAGTAATTTGGGTCGCGTAGGACGGGGTCACGATTCGTGCGTACATTTCCCCACCACATTTGTGGTCGAACGGGGAGATACCACGATCTGACGCCCTAAGATTACGCACCCAATTGCTGATTCTTTACATTGATATTGATAACACAAGGCTTGTAATCTAGACGGTAGAAAACATGGCATCTGTAACATTAGATGAGTGGATAAAGGGGATTATACAGTATTTAGAGGGGACAACAGAGATTAAAAATACAACAACAAGGAGCATGAGAACATGGTTGAAATCAAAAAAGAAAGATGGTATTTTAGCTAAGTCAGATTCACCCCCAAGTGAAGGGTTAATGAAACAACTAAGAGAATTAGTTTTGGAGAAACGTTCTCAAATGCAAAGAGAGAAGCCGTTAGAAAATAAGAAAATTCAAAAGTTGACAGATGAGGTTACTCTGATTTCAATGATGATCAAACTAAATGAGAAATGGATGACTGCTGCCAAATTGCAAAGTACAGCTCCTGATTCTTCCCCTCCACCGTATGCTCCAGTGTATCCAGATTTAACAGAATTAGTGAAAAGTAAAGACTCTGTAACAATGGCTCCATTGATTACATTTGAAGAGCCAATCAAATGTACCGTGACTAGCACAGACGAGGAGAGTCTGGACCAAAAACACTCCCAAGAGGCGCTCAGACAGGTACGAGAAGTTGCGGCTCAGACCACCCAGCTTCAGAAACACATTGATCAGGTTGGAGAAATTGTGGCGCAAGTGGCTGAAAGACAATTCAATGACACATTGACAAGGCTGGAAAGTGAGCTTAAAAACCACACGATTCAGGGAGGCCCATCTCACTTGCAGCATACCCCAGGGACTAGGGGAAATTCATTTGCAAATGGTTTTAATGGAAAAAACTTTATTAGTCATTCTAGTCCCAAATTTGACGAGATTACTTCCCAGGCAGAGAAGGGAGCAGAGCTGCGAGAGCAGGGGGCGGGAGGAGTGACAGCCCAGAGGAACGAGGGGGGCGCAGACAGAGAGGCCCAGAAGGGAGTGGACCAGCACTCAGGGACTAGGAAGAAAACAGATTTGAGAATCAGCTTTCAGAAGCCGATTACAGTTAGGAAAGAAAGACAGCATCGTTATTTTACTCGATCTAATCAGACTATAGATGCAGAATCAAGCTCGTCAGACGAAGATTTACTGATGACCGGCTCAGATGCATTTGTAACATTTGAACACTCAGATGACGACGGTACGAGTGGGGAAATTTATTATCAACAGGAAAGGCGACAGAACAAGAAGAAAGCTAGGCGCAGACAAGGAGAAGATGTGTCGATGTGTCCAATTGTAGTATCAACATCTAGGTCCGGCAGAGAGATCAGGACATGTAAACCGCTCACTATAACTGAAATTGACTCTATAAAATTGAGAATGAAAGACCCAAGGCAGTATGGGGGCAGAGCATGTTTGTTGTCAATCCTGGAACACTATCCTGCTCAAAATTTAACCCTAAATGATCTCACTACCGTCCTCGGTGTTCACCTTCCAATCATGTCGCCAGGATTTGAAAATGTTGCAGTTCGAGCCACAAACAGCTGTTCAGTGGAAACATGGTATTCAGCTGTGATGGAAAAAATGGAAACGTTATTTCCTGTGCCCATGAATGCTATGGAAACCATAAATCTAGAAGTGCAAGATGGAGAGACAGCCGAGGCCATGAAGCATAGATTAAATAAGGAGTTTGATGCTTTGTATCCAAGAGAGTCCACCCCAACCTATGATTTGATCAAAAAAATGTTCTATCAGCGGATGCTCAGGGAGCTGCCGACAGCTGAAAAAGAAAAACACATTCTGAATTTGGATACTGACTCGCCAGCTTTTGTTAGGTCATATTGTACTATTAAAAAGCTACTTCGGAAGAAAAACAGCCCCAAAACTGATGATAGTTTGTCACTGATTAAGGAATTAGTTAAAGAGATTAAAAAATCTGAACCAAAGCCAGAAAAAGTGGAGAAAGCAGAAATGTTGTTTAGTGGTAACCCAAGTCCACTGCAGCCTCAGACGCAGACACAGGTGATGCAACCACAGCAGATTATACAGACTGGACAAATACAGCAGCAACCAGAGTATGAATGGCAAATGAATGGATACATGCCCTATGGAAATCAAGGACAGAGGTTCCAGACATTCCCCAGGAATAGCAGAGGTAGAGGTGGTGGACAATTTAGACAGGACAGAGATTTATCAAACATGAAGTGTTACAGGTGTGGACGGTACGGACATATAGCAAGAAACTGCAGAACGGGAGGAATGCAACACATGCAAGGTCAAGGAGGTCAGCAGCAGTTTCCATTTCAAACATACCAACAACCACAAGTGTACCAGGCACAACCACAACAGCCATACCAACAACCACAAGTGCACCAGGCACAACCGCAACAGCCATACCAGCAACCACAAATACACCAGATGTATCAGGCACCTCAACAGGTACAACCACAACAGCCAATGGTCTTGGGCCAACCACAGCCACAGTATATGACCACTCACCAGATGACAGAGTCAAGACCAGAGGTCGCTGCTCATCAACTCAGTTTATTACCGAAATGAAGATGCCGTGGTCCAGATAGAGAGGGATGCATTAACGTGGCTCCAAAATTTATCACAATAACAATTGAGGGACAGCCTCAGAAACTGTTGGTAGACACTGGAGCAACATTTAGTTCATTAAAATGCAGCCTAGAGCCCTCTCAAAAGTGGAAAATCGTATCTGGATTTAATGGTTTGGCTACAAGAGTTTTTTACTCAAAACCTCTAGACTGCACAGTTACCTATAAATCAGGAGTAAAGCAGACTTTCCAACATGAATTTCTAATAGCCCCAAACTGTCCCCACAACCTAATGGGAAGGGATTTGATAAAACTTTTGAAATTGGATATTTCTTTCCAGAATGAAATTGAAGTGTCAAATGAGTTGGGCATGTTAATACAGGATTGTGGCCTCGAAACTGAACTGTTGCTCCAGCAGGAACAAAAACTTAAAACACCAAAAATTGACGATAACATAGCCACAGTTTTTTGGCTAGAGGGTAGTGAAGAATAACCTTGCCTGCAAGCTGAATTCTCGCGGTATTTGTGAGTTCACAAACACTCGAGAATACATCTTGTACCGCTCCCGCTTACACTTTTCGAGTCGAACCACTGGGTGTGCGAGCCAATCACGCGCCAGTCTGGGGGTTTAGGGCGGGATATCCGGGTTTGACGAAAGCAAGAAGTGCCGGGCCAAAGCAAAACAAACATGGCTACGCAGGAGGACGGACGCGTAGCTGAGGCTATCAAGTCAGTTTTAGCAGAATCTCCAATTTCTTTTTTGAAAGATGAACAGCGAGAGGCGCTTTGTGCATTTCTGGACGGCAACCTTGGTAGGCGGGCACACAGCGTCACTTCGCCCAATCAGCTTGAAGTATTCTGCTGCTTATCCCTCCTTTCCCCGAAAGGATTCTCCGGGAGAAATCCCAGATTGATATCGTGGAGAACGCGTTAGAGTTCTACACAATCATCAATCTGGCTCTTGCCAGGTTAAGTGAAGAATCCAATGACACATTGCATGAACTAGTTAAGCCATTTTTGCCATGGATTACTGAGAGATGCAAGGACTTGCGGTCTCCAGTAGATGTCGTACACTGTACACAGGCATATTTTAGGCATCCAGAAGATCAACAATCATATGACAACTATCTGATTGAGTGGGAAATGTACAAGACTAGTGCATGCCAGACACAGGGAATAGAAGATCCTAAAGTGACACAAAAGCTGAATTGCGTAGTGGTGGGAGAACATGGGGTGGCGTTTGCTAACACAAATTCAAACACAGACACACTCCCAATATTTAGGGTTGACAAATCCACACCACATGTAACAATGATGATTGAGTCCAAAGCAGAGGCCAAGAATTTAGGTCCAATGTGTGCACTGATATTGGCCAGTAATTTAAAACCAATGTGTATGCAACAGGGACAATTACAATACATTGTACTGCATAGTGAAACCACAGGAGGTTATGTGATCAAATTCAATGACCCAATTGAATATAAAGCCACTATGCAGGAAGTACAGAGAACAAGGACACATGGCAGGGAAAATACCAATTCAAGCCTATTTGAAGAGCAGAAACACACTTTACCTGAGAGGCTATGGACAAAACATGCATTTGACATCGGGAAAGCAGAGGGAATCCTGCCAATAAAACTACTGTTTGATGACCAAGTGTGTTACCAGAAGCAGTATCCCATTAAAGCAGGACTCCAGGACAAATTGAAGTACACAGTCTCAGAATTGGTGAAGGCAGGAATCATTGTCGAAGCGCCAGAGAAAACGCCATACAATATTCCAATGTTGGCAGTAGACAAGGCAGGAAAACCATACTGCAGACTAGTGAATGACTTCAGGAAATTAAATGAGAGATCACAAGACAAACTATTGGACACACCTGACCCACACAGAGCAATGGCATTCTTACCAGCGTCTCATAAATGGTTTACCACCATTGATTTATGTAACGCATACTTCTGCATCCCATTGCATCCTGAGTGCTGGAAGTATCTGGCATTCACAGTTGAGGGGAAGAAGTATGTGTATACGCGTTTACCACAGGGTCACTGCGCTGCACCTGGGATCTTTAACAAATTGATCCAGGACGTGCTCTCTGAGATTGACATTGACCCAGACAAAAACTTTGTTCTGGCCTATGTAGATGATATTCTAATCTCAGGAGTATCTGAAGAGGCATGTACAGAAATCACTATGAAAGTCCTTAGAGTAGTGGCAGAAAAGGGATTCAAAATTGATTATGACAAGTGTGCATTTGTAAGACAGAGAGTATCTTTTCTAAAGACTTATCTCACTTCAGAAGGAGTCATGTGTGACCAGTCAAGACTGATCAAACTATCAGAGTTTCCCAAACCAAAAACAGTGAGAGAAATGATGTCCTTCATAAATACGGCAAGCTATATCAGGAAAAATATTTTTAACTTCTCCTACATGATGAAGCCCTTGCAGAAAATGTTGATTGATGTAGGCTACACAGATTATGATGGGATCTTGACATGGACTGAGGAGCAAGCACAGGCATTTCAATCAATCAAAGAAAAACTATCAATGGTGCAGACTTTACACTGCGTTGATAGGAAATACCCAATTATGATGGAAATCACAATGACTGGAGATTATTATTGTGCAGTGTTGTTTCAGAAAATAGCAGATGCACCCAAAATATTGTACATATTCAGCTCCAATCTCAGAGGATCAGAAGCACACCACTTCTCATGTGCACGTTATGTAATGGCCCTTAAGAACTCACTGGTTTCCACATCACACATAATCTTGGACTCAGAGGTAATAGTGAGAACGCCACATAACATGTATGCAGCTTTGAAGGGGAACACATTTGCATTGACAAATTCAATGTCTCAAAAGATTCATCTGTTACTCGTAAATATGCAAGTTACATTTGAACCAACAGACTCTCCAATATTACCATTTACTATCTCAGGCCCAGTTCACCAGTGTGAGGTCCAACATAGTGAAGAAACAAACTTGATCAAAAAGTTGGGCAGGTCAGAGATTGAGGGGTCACATGCTATTTTTATAGATGGACACTCGCATAGAGACAAAACTGGAGCATTGGTTGCAAGCGCAGCAGCAGTCATCCATGACAGGGAAACATCACCTGTTACCAATCCTGATTTTAACATACTGAAGGCAGAGGCGCTGGCAGGGAAGTCAGCTCAGTATGCAGAATTAGAAGCATTTAGCCTGGCTTTGGAGAACAGGCCAGAAGGACCTATCACAATATATACTGACTCTGAGTATGTGCATTCTACAGTGCATTTGCACTTGCCAATCTGGGTATTGCATGACAATTTCATCACAACAAAAAATTTGAGACCTACACATTTGGAATTATGGCAGAAGGTGGCAGACCAAATCAAGAATGTACGTCACAAAACTGCATCGGTCAAGTGCAGAGCACATACTCGAGCCAGAGACTTCGTGGCAAAGGGCAATGAGTTTGCTGATAAAGTTGCTAAAATGACAGCTGGGTATGACAGGATAGGTACGGCTCTGCAGGCAGTTATTGAAGACAATCCTGAGGGAACAGAGGCACCAGTGGAAGAAAGGGAAGAGAACAGTCCACACATATTGCAAGAAAATCCCTCACTGTATGATGTGACAGCATGGAAAACTGCAGGGGCCATTAAAAACAGTGAAGGAGTATTCTATGATACATTTGGTAAACCGTGCGTGACTACTAAAAAACTACTACAGATCATTCAAAGTAAGCATGAGGAAACACACGTAAAGTGCTCAAAACTTTTTTCAGAACTAAGACGGCACATGTTCCATCCTTTTATGCTACCAACCATCCAGCATCTATGTGACTCATGTGACATATGTCAAGGGCTCTCTAAGGCAAGGGCTGTGAAGGCAGGCATAGGAGCATACCCAGTGCCTCCATGGCCCATGGCAGAAATCGTAATTGATTTCATCGACATGACTGCTGATAAGAAAGCGGATGGGTGTAGATACGCGCTCACAATGATTGACCCACTCACACGATGGCCTGAAGCTTTTCCTTTGGCAAAAGCAAATGCAGAATCAGTAGCCAAAGTATTCTTGACAGAGATCTTTCCAAGGTACGGCCCGGCGAGAGTTATCAGATCTGATAACGGCTCGCATTTTAAGAACCAGACAATGGCTCAACTATGTGAGAGGCTGAATATAAAACAGCATTTTGGAGCAGTGTTACACCCGCAATCACAAGGGGTGATTGAAAGGTTCAACCAGACACTGAAAAACAGATTGGCACACATGTGTAGGTCTGGAAAAATGAATTGGAAACAGGCACTGCCTATAGCCTTGATGGCAATAAGAGGAGAACCAAGCAGGCCAATTTTTATGTCACCATTCCAACTGATGTATGGGAGACACATGCCCAGTAACTTATCTCGTTCACTGGAGCTCCCACCTCCAGCAGCCACTGATGATGCTAGGGAAACTTATATGAAAACATTGGTCACTACAGTGAAGTTTCTGCAAGATAACATTGTCACGCTGACCCAGAAATCTCCAGAGCCCCCTTTGCAGGCTGTAAAAGACAAACTTACAGTTGGAGGCTACATTTATGTGAAAAACCAGAAACATTGTTGGGATCAGCTAACTTGGAAAGGCCCATTTAAAATCTCCAAACTATACGAGTATACTTTGAAATATTACTTAGACGACTCACAAACTACAGAGTCATCATTTGTGCACATATCACACACTAGGCCCACTAGTGCACCAGAAAGATCCCTGCTTGATGTAATGAGAGATATCACTACGTCATCAGAAAAGGAGGCCGACAGGGGGACAGAGAGGGAAGTGTCTGACTCTATTAGTTAGAACATGGGGAGTTCTAGGGAGGGCGGAGCAACCCTAAAATGCACCTATACTTACTGTTTTAACCAATAGGAATTATCACCATAAAAATGTATTAATTGCCCAATATATATGTATGTAAAAAAAAAAAAAAAAAAAAAAAAATGTTTATATATATATATATATTAATACTAATAGAATTGAACTAGACAAAGGAGAATCCTTTGGTTATATAGATTCTTCTCTATACAGGTCCCAGTGCGTCTGATAAGAAAGGAGACATCACCATACAGCTATGAGGGATCCTCAGGACCCATTAACTGAAGAGGAGGTGTTTGCATTGATCGAGGCAAGGCTTGCTAGATACAGGGCTGAAATGGGCGCACTGAGAGATGGCCCTTTCTTCAATGGAAGCCTGTCCGATGCTGGACAGCGGGATCAACAGTTGGACCAAGCAGCCCAGGATATCCCTGACAGTGTCTCTCCAGATAGCCCTGTGGTGCAAGTGTCTGATGGCATAGGGACTAGTGATGACAATAGTATGAGAGACCTTCTGGAACTGTTGGAAGTTGAGGATTTTGGACTTTGGGGCTCTGGACTTCCAGACTTTGGACATCGGGAGGTTGAGGTTCTGGCCCCTGAGGTTCAGGAGTCTGGATATCAGGATTTTGACATTGGAGATGGTGGAGGACAGGGTTTTGAGGTCCTGGACATTGGAGATTGGGTTGTTGAAGGTCAGGGCGATGAGGTTCAGGATGTTGAATATCAGGATATTGCCATTTTAGATTTTGGGATTCAGGGGTTTGAAATTATGGTCGATGGACTTCAGGTTATTGAAGAATTTGGCAATTTCTCTGACTTTATGGATTGGGCTGATCAAGGGGACTGTGCATTTAACTGACGTGGTTTGGATCCGACATAAGTGATAATGGTGGGGGTGACAAATTGGCCTATAAGGGATGTTTAATTTATCACAGGATTGTGATAAAACAGGGGGAAGATTGGTTATTGATTATTTTTTTATTGATTGATTTAATATTATTTTTATAATTATTGATTGATTATATAAAAAAAAAATAATAATATATATATATATATATATATTCATGATCCAGAATCAACTATTTAGATGAGCAATTGAGCAAATCAAAGCTGAAAACACTAATCTGGTATGCATGGGATAGACTTTAAGACTGAGGTGTTCACCATGCAGGTACTCTCAACATGATAGGACCATGGACACTCTTAGGGTTGAGGACACGAGAGTGGGTGAGTATGGTGGTAGGTATAGGGATTATAGCTGGATTTTTTATGTGGGCCTGGGAAACAGAGTTAGGCCAGGGGTATGCAAAACCAACAACTGTCTATGGTAAGGAGAAAACTCTTGGTGTCAATTCCTCAATTTCTGATTATTCAGACATTTTACCCGGAAACAGATGAAAGAACGCAAAGTTCAACCTACAAAGGTGACAGGGATAAAAATAAGACCAAAAAGGGAATTGGATAAACTGGGAGCATGTGCAAAAAAGCGACAATACCTATTTGGGGTGCAATTGTGTTTGGCAAAGGGAGAACATGAGGGAGAACTATACTGGCATTCCAACACCACCTTTTATAGCAAGATTCTAAAATAATTTCCAAAAGGGAAAAAATGCAGGGAGCATGTCTTACAATTACAGTTTGAGAAGGGTGAGTCATGGTAAGATGACAGATCATGAAACCTTATGAGAGTATTCCGTGCATACGATCCTTATTGTAACAGAGTGATAAACAGCCGCTGGGGGTGGCAGAAAGACAACTGCTACTCGAACCCAGGACCTACAGTGGGGAACCAGAATAAATTGATGACCATAGCCTAAGCCAATAAGGACAATCATCAGAAGAACGGGTGAGTATGGCCAGTGGATATTGTCAGAGTATCACCCTAGAGGTGTTGTGAGTATGCTTTATGATATTATCAAAATATTTTAATCAAAAATGGTAATAACTGCTTGCATGTGAAATAACGCACATAACCTTGCAAAATGTAAGAGGGGACTTGGGAAAATCGGGGATGCGATAAAAAATTATAAAAATTAAAATTAAAAATTAAAAAATTACCATAATTCAAATTGATGCACGACACAAACATATTCTTTCTCCACAGCTCTTGCAACTATTGTTTTTGTTACACAGACTAGACACCTGCAGCACACCCACATATAGATTGTTTTTATTAGGATCACTTCAATGTAATGTAGTTTAGGGTGAGTTGGATGCTCATATCCTCCCATAAGGCCATGGGGCGGGTCTGAAGGAATGGCTGAGTGGAAGACCACGACATGTTTTCATAATGTCCACATGGGGTAGTTGTTAGTATTCAGCAGATCGTCGTGAAGACTGGGGATTAAGACTGAGTATATGATTGTAATGCTGATCAACTGATGAAGATGGGCCATCTGAGACGATATAGTGATGGATGTCCGAAGAGTTCCTCTTCCGGCCAACAGGGGACTTTTGGAGATATTAACTCTGCACCAGTTAAAACTAAAAACAGATATTAGTATTGTTTTCTATAGCCAATTAGCACTATAGTTTGTGTAAATCTCAAAGAGCCTGAGTTCAATTAAGTCTGTGTGAGAATGGAGGGGGACAGAGAGAAAAAACAAACTGTCGGTTATCAGGAGCAGGTGCAGGCTTTGGCAGCTGGCCGAGAAGAAGTCATAGGAGTCCGCACGAATCTGTGATACATTGTGACCTTGGGGGTGTACAGTATAAAAGATGTACATGAGGAGGCTCACGGGGAACTATTTGCTTTTTCGGGCTCCTGACAAGGAGCAGTGAGACGTCCCCGGGGGCCACAGGTCCTTATCTGAACGCGAAAGCGAGATCTGTTCGCGGGACCGTTATCTTGGTAATATTGCTTGCACAAATCCTTCAATAATAACCGTAATTAGAAAAATCAAGGTTTTGGTAGTCTGTCATTTCTATCACTGTTTTAACATTGGTTTTTGTCTCTTGGTTGAACAAAAAAGGAAACCAGCAGATCGAGGGCTGTGTTTGCGGCCTCTCTGCAAGCTTCTTCTGGGCGGGGGAATTCTGGACAAATTACTGCAGAAGTACATGGTCGGTACTGGCGTGTGACTCAGAATCAGAGGAGAAGACACACAGGTGTCCAGGTGAAGCAGAGCACAGACAATTATTGGTGACGGGGAGACCGCGCCATATAGTCCACAATGCAGCCCCTGTGCAGCGGCTGCTTGTCCTCGCGTGTGGCCGCGGTAAGAAGCATTCTTGGTGAACGCCAAGCAGGGGCCAGTGTCGAGGGGACCAGGGGCAGCTCATTACACCGGGCATGTGGGAGAAAGTAGCGGTGGGTAGACATCCCACGGGGAACACGGGAGACGCGGAGAAGTCGCGGGAGAGCCGCGGAACAAAAAAAACCACATCGCTAAATCGCGTCACTCACTGCCTTTACCAATAGTGATGATCGAGGATGAAGGCAGTTCTTGAAGAGAAATTAATCCATCAAAAGTGGATCAGAAAGTGTTGAAGAGCCTGTTGAATGTTGTTGATGAGCGAATCTGACAAGTTCTGAGCCTGCCCATTCTCATTTCATCTCTCTGTTTGGTGAAACGGTAAATCCGTTGAGCCACATTTCCACTGAGAAAAATAGTATGCCCCCACTTCTTTGAAAGGAATATTGAAACCAATCTCAAGATTTCATAACTGTAAACTATAAAGAGTGCTGTCCTTGATCACTGAAGGTCTTTGAAAATAATACAATTCCATATGGCCGCGAACCAGTGCTAAAACATTATCTATAATCTGGATCAGGGAATTTATTTCTATCCCAAATTCATTTTATACTAAAGATATTACACATTGACTGTTTATAGTATTCCCTGATCTCAAATAACTCCGCAAGCTACAGCTTTTTGAAGTTTTTATACAATAATTAACATTTTCCAAAATGGCCGCCACCTTGATGACGTCACAATATGCAAATTAGATGACGAATCAACTTCCATCCCAAAGTTTGGTTCAAACTGAAGATATTTCTAATTTACAGTATGCCTTTATCTCAAATACCATTTTATAAAAGCTCCAGGCGCAAGAGAATCGATCTCTTGGAATTCCTGTAATCGATGTAACAAGCTGGATACGTGTCCCCTACGCGATCCTCTAACCTTGCCTGCAAGCTGAATTCTCGCGGTATTTGTGAGTTCACAAACACTCGAGAATACATCTTGTACCGCTCCCGCTTACACTTTTCGAGTCGAACCACTGGGTGTTCAAGCCAATCAGGCGCCAGTCTGGGGGTTTAGGGCGGGATATCCGGGTTTGACGAAAGCAAGAAGTGCCGGGCCGAAGCAAAACAAACATGGCTACGCAGGAGGACGGACGCGTAGCTGAGGCTATCAAGTCAGTTTTAGCAGAATCTCCAATTTCTTTTTTGAAAGATGAACAGCGAGAGGCGCTTTGTGCATTTCTGGACGGCAACCTTGGTAGGCGGGCACACAGCGTCACTTCGCCCAATCAGCTTGAAGTATTCTGCTGCTTATCCCTCCTTTCCCCGAAAGGATTCTCCGGGAGAAATCCCAGATTGATATCGTGGAGAACGCGTTAGAGTTCTACACAATCATCAATCTGGCTCTTGCCAGGTTAGCGATCCTCGGCCTGCAACCAACTCTTAGGCCTCTCACCCTCGACGAGGACAGTGAACCACACTCGCTGTCGGAGACCACGGACCACTCCATCACCAGCCACTTTCCGGGCTCTGGATGCCTTCTCACGCGCCGCTATTCTAGGCGGCATGTGTGTGTGGGAATTTAAAGTTCGGATCGAACCTGCTGGCTTTGTGTCTCCCTCCTGCTCGAACAAAGGAACACGACAAAGTTTATGATTTTTTGCAGTAAAAGGAAATATGTTGAAGCTTCATTGTTTATTAATGGATTAGAAATCGAAAGGGCACATGAGATTAAGTTTCTAGGTATTATGATTGATGAGCATTTGACATGGAAATCACATATTGATAATGTCAAAGTAAAGGTATCCCAATTAATAGCTGTGGTGCATAAAGTCAAAGATTCTCTAAACAAGAGTGCATTGTTCTTGTTGTATAACTCATTGATTGTTCCATATCTGACCTACTGCATTGAAGTGTGGGGAAGTGCCTGCAAAACATACATTAATCCAATTTTTCTTTTACAGAAAAGAGCGATTAGAGTCATTAGTGGAAAAGGATACAGAGACCATACCAATCCTTTGTTCATACAACTAAAAACGCTTAATTTTAACGAATTAGTAGAGTTTAACCTACTAAAAGTCATGTATAAAGCTCATCTGGAAAATTTACCAAACAATTTGCAAAACAGATTCACTAAGAGAAAAAGTAGATATGATCTAAAAGGTACTGAGGTTTTTACAAAACCCAGGTCTCAATCGGCTGTAAAGGAAAGATGTATATCAATCAATGGTGTCGCTCTGTGGAACAGTCTTGATTGTAAAATTAAAACTTCTAAGTCCATTTGCGTGTTTAAGAAGTATGTTAAATTATCAATGTTACAGAAATATGATACTGTGGAGTAGCGGATCAACTTTATTTACGTATTTTGTGTTTTGATGTCTTGGACCAAAATTAAAAAAAAAAAAAGACAAGGAAAAAGAGGGCTGCATGAGACAGCTTAAAAGTTAAATGAACTGGAACTGTAAATGATTTTGTGTTGATAGGGGGCAGACATTATAGGTTTTTACTTCTTTCTGCTCCTTTTCATTCATGCTAAATGCTGTTGTTGCATTTGTTTTTAAATGAATGAAATAAATACAAAAATGAAAAAAAATGAAACACGTGGACTGCCCATCTCCTTCCTTTTCTTCACACCCATTCTTCAATGCGGACTACGTCAAAGTAAGACTGTTCCAATTGCCACGTTAGTGTGTAATTCATGTAATATGTTTAACATCTCTGTTTAATGTGACCAAACCCCTCCTCGTTGATATTCTTCTATTTTCATATGTAGTCAATAAACCCACGATAACTTGAATCATTGTTTAAGCGTCCTGTTTCCAATCTTTTGATATCCCTGGCTGATTTCGTACTCATAACCTATCAGATTTACAAGACTAATCGAGGCAGATTGATTGGATCTGTTGCAGACTCTCCTGTTTGCTGGTGCCCAAATAAAATAAATTCAGATCCCCCTTTGTGTAGAACGGCGAGACTCTGATCTGGAGACTAGCCGCTCCACACTACATTTTCATACCCTACATATCTGGTGCCCTGTTTGTGAGATCCGCGCAAATATCTAGATTGATAAACTCGTACTCTGATGATTTGACCGGAAAACGCTAAACTTTATATTACCAAAGCTCCCAGTGCTTCCCCCCCCCTCACCCCTACGCGCCTCCGTGCGTTACCCTGCTGCTACGTTGATTACAAAACCAATCGAGCTCCCCCGCGCCCCGCTTGCGATAAAGCGACCCCCGCATGCAATTTTGTTTTAAAAAGGCTGTAATAGCCTCAACAGTGTTGCCAACTTAGCGACTTTTCAGACCCTATAGCGACTTTTTTTCAAAAAAGCGACTAGCGACAGATCTAGACAAAGCATTAAAATCATTAAATGTTCTTAATGTTGAAATTATTTTTGTACATTTGTAGTTCTAAACATATTTAGGGTGTTTTTTACTCACTTTTGTTTCTCCCACGACGTTATTCCTCTCTCCTACAGCGTCCGTTACAGTTATTTGCAAATTGCCAATTATGCAAATTAGGCGATGACGTCATTTAGCGACTTCTAGCGACTTTTGGGACAGCCAACAGCTACTTTCCTTACTGAGGAGTTGGCAACACTGAGCCTCAAATCCCGACTAGTACTGGGTACTACGCGACTCTCAAGCGAAACGTCTCGCCAGGCCAGCGAACGCGTCGTGAGTTCGACGAAAGCCGCTATCTCTCTTCAGAGGGAAGCGCACACCGCACGGGAACGTACAATACGCCCGTGCACTAAACACAAGCGTACGAGACCCACCCCGTGCGCCAACCCAGGACACAGGCTGGAGCTCACAGACGCTGTCTTTATTGCGCTTGTGTCCGTTCCTTTGTGACCTCTTTCACAGTTAAAGAGGTTTTTAAACCGCACGCCACGTGCGGCAAATAGTCCTATTTAATACAAGGCTGAGCCCCACAGACGCTGTCTCATTTGCGCCTGTGCCTGCTCCTCTGTGTGCTCTTTCACGATTAAAGAGACTTCTACCGCCAGCCACGTGCGGCCAGTGTAAAGAAGCCATATATATGATGTATGAACCAAGTTAATGGCAGCTGCTGCTTGAGTAAGCCACTGTTCTGCAGTTAATCTCCGCTAACCCAACCTCTCCCCACATCTCTCTCTCTCCGCCTGCTAGCCACGGCACAGGCAACTTTACACACATAGGCTGTGTCCAAAACGGTAGGCATCGGGCCGCGTAGGGTGGATATGTAGGCATTGTGACGTCACTTCCTCAAGCGACGGCTATTGCAGGGGTGTCCAAAACCACTTGGCGAGCTCGCCAAGCGTAGGCATCATGACTTCGTCTCCATGGAAACGGCCACTTTTGGAGCAGATATGAAGGATGCATCTGATGTATGCTTCGTTGCCTTCTTTTTGCCAAGTCACGGCCGCGCATGCGCAGAACTCCGTTCGGCATTAACATGTAAACAACAGACTCGGCTCGGAGCTGCTGGAGCTAACATTATGGTAAGCACTTCTATACTTTACTGTGAAGTTATGTCTATAGTAAGTACTGCTATACTTTACTGTTGAGTTATGAACACGACTGTTATGATAAAACACAGACATAAATTAGATCTGCCACAAATGTGTGTATTTAACCTTGTTATCTGCTGTAAATAAGCTCAGTCCCGAAAAGCTAATGCTACGAGGCTAGCTAGTTCATTCAGATTCGGTTTTTGAACAAGAAAAATCATGTTGTGTTTTATCTTTTAGGGAGAAACAAACCCACTGATTAAATATTAAAGCTACACTGAGGAAATAGTCACGTTTTCATGGAAAATCACTCTGCAGCACAGCAGCTATAGTATGCTAACACATGTTTTCTGTATTCATATAAAATAGATTGTGCATATCGTTTTTAATCCCATACTGAGACTGGGAAAACTGTATATATTAGACATATGAAATTATAGAATAGGCCAAGAATAATTATAAAGCCCTTTTCATACAATAGTCTAATAAATAGTAAACACACATTATACAGAGGTTTCGTGCAGAGGACAAAGTCCCACTTCCACAAACACAGGTTTAAAGTGGTTAGCCATGCTCATAACTTGATTATTTGTGTATATTTCTATCATATCATTCTTCTGTTTCCCCTGCTGTGAAGCTTGTATCTCTAATATTAAATACTGTAAGGATTTCTGTATTTTATTTTTAACCAGTTTTTTGCAAAGCCCCAAATAAATAGTATTAATTGATTATGAAGTGTAAAAAGAATCCTAAATGTGGGCTGTGTTTTAATGCATGATGTTTGTGTTCTTCTTTTTCAGAGACTTGTGGTGAAATTAAGGTCATAATTTCTCCAGCTTCACGTCCTGCTTCACCTGCTTCACCTCCATCACCTCCTGCTTCACTGCTGAAAACATTATGAACTACAACAAACTTGTATATAATATTTTCCTTTAATCAGCAGTCATGAATAGTTAGAACAGTGGGCTCTGCATCTCTGAAGACATGTAGCAGAAGGAGCAGCAGCAGAAGGAGCAACAGGAGGAGTAACAGCTGCAGCAGAAGGAGCAACAGGAGGAGCAACAGGAGGAGTAACAGCAGCAGCAGAGGGAGGAACAGGAGGAGTAACAGCAGCAGCAGAAGGAGCAACAGGAGGAGTAACAGCAGCAGCAGAAGGAGCAACAGGAGGAGTAACAGCAGCAGCAGAAGGAGCAACAGGAGGAGTAACAGCAGCAGCAGGAGGAGTAACAGCAGCAGCAGAAGGAGCAACAGCAGCAGGAGCAACAGCAGCAGGAGCAACAGCAGCAGGAGCAACAGCAGAAGGAGCAACAGCAGCAGGAGCAACAGCAGAGTCCTGGGCGTCTGCCTCTGACCCAGGTCTCATCGACAGTACTTCACAGAGAACCTGGAAATAAAGAAAACAAAAATTGTTGGTTTTATTATGATTTTGTTGTTTGTGTGAAATGTAGAGTCATCAAAGTGAGGTATTATTTACACAACTACATATTTGTCAGCAGTACTTATACTTAATACTTATAATTGAATACATTAAACTCAAATGTGATTAGTAACGGTCTGTTAGCTTTTCAAGAGACATAAAAGTGAATAAGAGCAGTGTCAAACATCTGTGTTCAACTCCATTTTACAGATGTCTGTTAATGTTTCCATGGATGTGTCAGTTATTATTATAGATCCATGGATGTTCCAGTTATTATTATAGATCCATGGATGTGTCAGTTATTATTATAGATCCATGGATGTGTCAGTTATTATTATAGATCCATGGATGTTCCAGTTATTATTATAGATCCATGGATGTGTCAGTTATTATTATAGATCCATGGATGTGTCAGTTATTATTATAGATCCATGGATGTTCCAGTTATTATTATAGATCCATGGATGTTCCAGTTATTATTATAGATCCATGGATGTTCCAGTTATTATTATAGATCCATGGATGTTCCGGTTATTATTATTATTATAGGTAAATGGATGTGTCAGTTATTATTATAGATAAATGGATGTTTCTCTCTCATCAGCAAACACACGTTAATACATTTAGGTCTGATAAAATTACTTTTAAGTGATGCACAAACGAGGGCCATAGCAAATATATAATCCATATCTAATAATCATTTATTGCATATATGTGCATTGTTCAAGTTGTTTGTACTGTCTCGTTGTCAGAGGTATGTTCCCACTGAGCACGTTAATGGCTAGCTCTGACAGGGCGTTAATAAGGTCCGGACTCGCTTTAGTCAGAATAACCTTCCGCATTTTGGGCGAAGCCTTATATAACAACTGAAGCAAAGATAAATTTCGTACCACACGTGCCGACATAATTACTTTTTACCCTTTTTAGGTATATACACAACTACTTTGTCCGAAAGCAGACTCATTCTGAGTCTAAAGTGATCAGGTGTTTTAGTTTTATAATCGATTAAAAGATACCCGTAGGGTCTGTTTGTAGCGTCATTAAAAGCCTCTAGAAAAAATTTGGATTTGTTAGGAAACATTTGTTTACCCAATAGAGATATTTGGAATCTGTCCCGGGGATTATTAAAAAGTATTAGATAGTTTGTGTTTAAACTAATTGTGCGACTGCTTTTACCCTGCACAAACAAATTTTGCACCAAGTAAACACAACTCAGATTTCTATGATGGACATATTTGGTGAATACATTTTTGCACTTCCAAATTGTTTGAAGCATCGTTCATCAAGTCGTCGATTATAAGTAGGTTGTTTTTGCTCGGTGGCAACAATGTGTCATCTGCCAAAGATTCAGGCAGGTCTTTGATAAAGTTAACATTACGTATTTTTAGAATATCGTCATAGAGCGGTTGCCAGCATGAATATATGTACACAATGTTTTCAATTTTGTGGGATATTAAAGCGTCTGCATTTTCAATAATGTCTTTAACAAAATATGTCTTGCCACAATTTGATGGTCCACTAAAAACAGTGCTAAAAGGATGCTGGAGCCTTGAGTCAAAAAGCTCTGCTTTAAAATCCATAGGGTTTTGTAGAGTAGTCATTGAACAAGCGACGTTTGTCGTATGTCACACACAGTTTTTTCACAAGTGACCTGTTTTTGAGGTGGAAGCGTGTCTTATCTCTGGTAATCGTGTCAGATACTGTTATCAGATGTTCATCCGTCTCTCGATTAGCCATGAATTTATCTAACAAGTCTTTTAGAGAGTCGTGCGTCACGGCCTCCACATTTGCCCCCCTCAGAGTCACACCTTTGCATTTGACTTGTTTGTCCCCTAGGGCCGTCTTGTAGGCATACGATTTAGGCCCTGTTGAGACAAATTCAGTAATGCTGTCTCCATTGCCGAGCTCATCGGTCAAATCACCTAGGAAGCCCCCTGTGGGGGTGATCCACTCACCACTTTTTGCTGTGAATATGACAGTGTCTGTATCACAATATAGCACTCTGTCTTGAAGCTTGTCCAGAAGCTCATATAACATGAGTCTTCCGTAGGATGTTGTCATGGCCCCGATGAAAATGCTGCAATCTTTTGCACGTGACTGAACTCCATTAGCATAGCACCACTGTACTATCGCCAATGCATTGGAAATGAAGTGGAATTGGGTGACTTCAAAATGATCAGAAAACATGAGTTGCATAAAACGCGCAGGATCTGTCACCATCTCTGTCTGCCCAAGATTTGAACGTTGACAGAATTTACCCCATAAATGAGTTAATAACAACTTGCTACAGCTCCGTCGCGTATTATTAGGTTTGATGTTGACACGGTCCAGTAAAATACCTTCACGTTCGTGATATTCATCAATGTATTTCTCCTGAGGATGCTCAGGCGTTTTGATATGTTCAGGATAGCCACTGGCTTCCTGTTTGCTTTTCAAAAACTTTTTGACATAACCTTTAAACAGTTGATCTGATTTTTCAGCAAAATGCCACACTTCGTGGATTTTCTGTACAATGTAACCCTTTTCCACAGCTTTCAGCACTTCAGAAACAGGCCAGGTACCTGTGAATTCTCGTTCTGTGGTAGTGTGATCACACTCGGTCATTTGATTCAATTCCGTGGCGCATGTTTTACATAGGATGAAAAACAGTTTGTCATGCATTTTATGCGGGAGCACAGGGTGCAACAGTCCCCTGGGAGGTAGTACCAAGCATTTTACAAAACCAAAATAGGTTTCTAGCGGTCCAAAATCACCGATGATGATTTGCGGGTGACCTATGGGGTATTCTTTGCACGCTTGTACAGATGGATATAGACTTGTGTAATCATAGTAGAGTACTTTTACACCGTTAGACACCTTGTAATATAACTTTATAGCATTTGTTTGACCGCCATAAAGAGCATCACGAGGATTTAAACGCTCAGGACATTTGTAATCTTTGAGAAATTCTTTCACAGAAGCATCTGTTTTAGTTAACTTGTTCCATTCACATTCCCACATGACTACAACATTAACTTTGCATTGCTCTTTCAGGTTTTTTATTTTGTCAATGGTCGCAATGCAGAGATCACTAAAAGTCTTTTTAGATAAGCGGTTCATCCCTCCGGGAGGATAGCACTTGTCATGCACGTCTGAGAACAGCTACGTCATTGAGACAATAGCGTTGCATTTCAAATTGTAGATTGAATTCTGTATGTTTTACATCGTCATACCACTCGTTGAATTTAGCTTTTTGTACTTGATCCATTTTGTCAACGCCGTAAAAGCGAGGTTCAGGGTAGGGCCCTATATAACACTCATTTTCTTTGGTGTTAAATAGATGAGGGAAATGATCCTTTTCTAGGTCATCAAACCCTAATGCTTCAGGCATACGTGCTAAACGCATTGGGAGAAAACTGAACGAGTCCAGCCATCTTTGTCTAAGTCGCTTGTCGTACATGCAGAGCACACGCGTGCCTCTTACAGTGAGACGTGGGGTTAACCCCTGTCTCGCAAACTCTTCCAGAATTAAGTAGTTGTCAAACGCAGCTGCATTGTGTGCTATGAATGTGTAATCACGAAACTTTGGTGTTCTAAAATATTTCAACATTCGTTTAACACAACCATCGTGTGCAAAGTTATATTTATCACCGTCCTGGTCAAGAGTGCACACAAGAACAGGGACGTGCTTGTTACCTTCGTACCTTGTCTCAAAATCATAAAAAATGTAGTTGGTTGTCTCTTGAACTACTTTTAAAGGTTTGATGTAACAGCTGTGGTGTTTTTCTTCACCTTCGGGGAGGTCTGCCTCACAGTGGATGCATTTTTGAATTTGACACACGTGTTTTTTAGCTGTGGTGCGATACTGATGTTTACATTCTTCACAGTATGACACAGCATGGCAAGGTATTCTATCATGGACAGGGTCTGGCAGTTTATGCTGCTTGAAGCAGTGGGAAGATTTGCAGATGCGTTTACACTCGGGGCATTTTATTGTTCTGTTTGTGTGTCACATTGTGTGTAACAGATGTTACAAAGGTACTTACAGAGGTGATGTAAACTAGTGGTGTATGGCTTGAGACAGTATTTGCACACATATGGACTCCCAAAGAACCCTGTTTTATTTTTGATATGATAGTAGTGATTCTCATAAAGGTATAAAGCTAGTGTGCATTCGTGCATTCTATCCTGTGTTTCAAATGATTGAAGACGTTTAGTCGGTGGGGTGTTGTGAAAAACAACAATTTTTATGTTCAACAGATTCTCAAACTTTGACACATCATTCAGTGTTACGTTTGTTTGCTGATCCAGACCAACTGCCGCTTGCCACTCTTTGGCTTTATCAAGTAATTTACTATGGGTATAGTTGGCATGAAATGCATGAGCGATACACATGGCAAAACACAAGGCATTTTCGGTATTGTGTGGGTTATAAAGAAATTTACCTTTCTTTATCAATATTTCATCGTATGCTACTGTGCCGAGTCTCAGACGCTGACCACCACCACCACCACTTTGTGAATGTGCTATACTCACAATTAATGTCATTTCATCTTCTATAATGGTGTTACTTTGTAACACTTTTTCCACTTCCTCTAAAAAATGGTCAACGTTGTAGTCATTGTCAGAGTTCAAAATAACTTGAATATCGTCACTAAGCGAGGGCCCTCGTAATGCCACATTCATCACACATCCTTGTTCTGCATTGTTTACAGCGTGCGTTATTAAACCCGTTAATTTTTCATTTACTCTTTCACAAGCCTTTACGGTATCTGTAGGGTCTATACCACAAAAATCAATGTGCTCAGACATTACCGTGGTATTAAACTCTGGTATTACGTTAACATGGACATCCCTCCCTGATTGTACGTCAGCGGGGATATCACTTTGGTCCGTAATCTGTACAACACCCCCTACTTGTATGGTCTCGTTACCCCTTAGTTCATTAGCATTGTCCCCCTGAGGGTCTGACTCTGTGTGCACTATACAATTTCTTGAAACAGTTCCAACATTGTTGTGTGGACTTAAAACAGAGCTGTGCCTGAGTGACTCGTCATTTTGTGTATCCATTTCTATAGTTTGACTATTCATACCTACACAGTTGTTTGCAGGGCGTGGGATTACGGGTTGAATAGTATCTTTACTTGTTGACTGGTTAACAACCTTATCTGTATTTGAGGTAATGCCTGTTAGCGGAGGCCTTTCAGCTATGCCATGGGTCGCTGTTATTAACCGTTCTACAGCTGATGATGTATTACTTTGACGATTTGTGCGAATTAGTCGATCAATACAGGGATACGTGCTACGCGTTGTTTGATAATTAGTACGAATTAAACGATCCGTGTTACGCGTTGTTTGATAATTAGTACGAATTAAACGTTCCACACATGTATAAGTGTTAGAGCGTGGGACATAATTAATTCTTATTTTTTTCGGAAGTTGGAAGGGTGAGGTAGAGTTAGGCCTTTTAGTCTGCTTCAGGATTGCATGCATTTTCGATGGCTTTCAAATGAGTAGTGTTTTCATTGATTTGGTCGATAGCAGCCGCTATAGACGTGCACGCTTGGTTATCCACTTGTTCAATTCTATCTGCTATAACGTTTCCCGTGTTTTTAAGATGCTTGATTTTGGTAGTCAAATTTTGAATTTGTATTCCCCCCTGTAAGGCTTTTGTTTCTAATTGACGGGTGTGTATAGCGGCTTTCGTGTATTGCGTTTGCAATTGAAGGACCTCCCTTTGAAGCGCGCGTGTCTGTAATTGGGCACGTTGGCCCCTTGCCTGCAGTTTAGCTCTGTGTATAGTAGCGTTTGTACGCTGATTTTGTAACACCAACACTTGCTTAGCAACTTTCACGTGCTCGGTTTGGAGATGGTGAACTTGTATCTTTAACTGATCTATTTCGTTAAGTACACGGGCCTCGCCGTGTTTTACTTGATGGTTCAAAGTTGATAGGGCCCTGGTTGCATGTACCTCCGCACTAACACAACGCGCCTTGTTTGATTCCACTTCCTCACGTATGTTGGAGAGCTCTGCTTTCACCACTGCTTTTTCACATACATCATTACAGGTGTTTAACAGATGTGTGTTTTCTTGCAAAGTATTCACCATAGGTGGTTGATAGGGCTGGGGTGGTGTTAGAGCATTCGTTATAGGCCCATTTGGTACATCAGGAGTAGTATGTCCAGATATTTGATCCAAGTATTCTTCACGGTCCGGGAATGGTGATCCAGCGTTTAATACATCTTGATAGTTGTTTGCTACACCTTCATCTCCTATAATGGCTTCAATGTCGAGTGTTGTAAAATCCAGTATGTTGAAATGCTGGTTTAGTGGAGGTTGTTTCTCTGTGGCTTCGTCACCCCCTGATGAGCTAAAAATAGTGAGAAGAAAATTATAACCTCTATCATTATAAAAATTATAATATGTAACTCACCTTTTATCATCATCATCATCATCCCCGTCATTAGGTATTTTGTGTCCGTTACAGCGTGATAGAATTGCTCTAAAAAGATTTACACCGTTCATAAAGCATGTTATATAAAATTAGTTAGTATATGTACGGACTTACGGAGCTAGACTTGCTTTACGTTGATTTACTTGTCGTAATTTATGCATCAGGGGCATTGACTTGCTCGTTAATTTACCTGTGCTGTATAAATGAAAAAAGTCTTAAACATCTGGTTAAGACCTTAAGGAAAATGTGCTCTTACCATATTTCATCCCTTGGTTGTAGACCTCTCGTAACTTTTGGTGATGGGGTTAAATCCTCATCGGTGTCATAATGTGTCAATAAACGACCCTTTCCTAGAGATAAACTAAATTAAAACATTTAATATGAATACTGAAAAATGGTATATTAATAACTTACCTGTATTAGACATGTTTATGAAACGTATTGTATAACCTTCACGTAGACAAACGTAATGCGTTTGGTCCATTGAAAACTTCTTAGAGGGCGGGGTTCACCATAGTCCTCCCACCCCTTCATCATGATTCGCTTACACTGTTTGCTGTAGGTTGATAGGCCTGTGGCAGGTCCTCCCCTGCAGCTTGATTAGCTATTACCACGTCTTCCCTAACCAGGGCATCACTGTTTGTTTTAGAATAAACATGGTGTGACCCTACGCAGGTGTTACGCTAAGCTCTGTTCAATAAATCACTTTAGACAACTGTGAAGCACACACACACACTGGGGTCAACAGAGGGCAACTCATTAAACATTCAAAGTGACACCTCTTGGAAAATACAGTGCAGTAACACCCTTCACCACTTGCTCAATAGCGCCGACCCTATTCTGAGGAGTTCAGGGTGCAGTACCACCTTTTCACCACTTGCTCAATAGCGCCGTCACTTATATCTACTCACAGCCGAACCCTCTCACCCAGCACATGGACTATTCCAACCACTCCCCTCAGACAGGAGGCTACGGTCCATCAGGACCAGAACCTCCCGCTATAAGATCAGTTTCTTCCCCTCTGCTGTTGGACTCTTGAACACTTCATAACCTGTCCCCCCGCCCTTTAGAAGTCATCTCACAGCCGCCTATAAAGTCCCCTTACTGCCCTTTATAATGTCACTTTACTGCCCATCATAACGTCACTTTACTGCTGTCACCTTATATTGTGTGCACCATGTACATGTATATTGTATATAGTAATTGTAATAATTCTATTTTCAATTTTATTCCTTGAAAGTGTTGCAGATATTTTGTTGTTGTCTTATTTTATTATTTTTGTTTTTTATTATGCCTTCTCTACCTTTTACCTCTCTTTCTGACTGTTGCACTGAGTCAAAACAATTTCCAAGTCTGTGACTTCCTGTTACTTATGTGGCAAAAAAATAAAAAATTCAGATTCTGATTTATGTTTTGCAATCCACAGTACAGAGCAGTAGGAAAATAGTGAACAGGCAACCACAATTGAAATAGGAAGACGTGTCAGCTCAAGTACACAACCAAAGATAAACTCTATTTACTCTCGTGACGCCAGTGCTCATGGCCCAAAATGACAGATTATGAAGCACCACGCTCTAGTTATTACAGGAAAGACCCATTAACTATTTTGGGATCTGCTCAAACTTCGGTAAAAATAGTGTTTTGGATGAGTTGGCAGTTATTCACCCGACTCTAAGAGTATTGTACAATTCAAGTCAATGTCGAAAGAAACAGTCTTGATGAAAGGGAAAAAAAAATTGTATGGTGAGATTGTTGTTCTGATCCATCTCACCACTGTCAAAGCTGCAACTCTATCCCACTCAATATACAGTATATTACAGGCACAATTTTGAACACACAAACACAAATGGAAGACCGTGTTAAGTTGACAAGCTGCTCCGCTTTAGGATTGAAAAATTGGCAGAAAACTGTACAAAGATCGCTCTCACTAAGAGACCAATTAACAAAGTCAGTGCTTCTCAAACTAGTAGTGTAGTTGTATAGTCTCGGTGGAAAAAGGGGTGCACAGGCTTTTATATATATATATATATATATATATATATATATATATATATATATATATATATATTATTGTTATTATTATTTTTATCCTGTAAGTGTGTATTTTTAGAATCTACAAATTATAGAGCTGAATTAATATCCCAAATTCTTCATTTTGAATGCTTTACTACACCAAACCTGAACCCAAAAAAAGTGACAATGAATGTGGTATAACTTTTGAAGTAAACACCCTACAGAGACAAATGGACACATTTTACTGCACAATACTATTTGTGCTTGTACACTATTTGGAAATAGTGTACAAGCACCTCAAGACCAAAACTATCAAGAAATATTTCAAAAATAAATTCAACTACTTCTCATTCTAAGGGGATTGTATTTATATTTACATAAGGCCTGAACCCTACGGTGAAAACCACTGTATTTAGCATCATGTGAAAAGCTATAATAAGCCGACCAAAGATCATATGAATTGGTTGTAGAAATCAAACTCACAAGTTGACACTCTTATTTTGTTAGTGCAGACATATATTTAGTCATCTGCACAATTGTAATACAAATACAAAAACAAATTGATACAAATTAGCAAAATTAGATAATTTACCCAGTACATGCCAACAATTTGTACAATGCTAGAAGCAGTAACAGCCAAAAAAGAACAAGATGGAAGAAAATCGATGCCGCTTTATTACCTTAACACTCTTCTGAGCACATGTTTGAATCTAAATTATTGAAAACAGATAGTCATCACAGATAACATTACAGACAGCACGCCCAGATTGAGAAGATCGAAACGCATTATAAATATGAATACAAACCATTGGATTGTACAATTTGGGTAAGAGCCTGCATTTATAGACCTCATTATCCCATGTGAGACGTGTGACCATATCGGAATAATCAGTGAATTGGTAGATGCACAGACAGGGAGCTATAGGGCACACTTGAAAACACAATTCAATAAAGAGACAAGTGGAGCAAGACGCCTTTATTGGCTGAATTAGACTGTACCTCAAGGTACCACTGCTAAAAATAAACAGTTACCGCCATAATTAAAGAGACACTATAATGTTGTTTTCCAATGGTTGGCAATGCTGTTATGCCCACAGACAGACCGCTATTGTGTTTAACTATTGCACAATGAGGGCCACATTTGAATTAGAGTTTAGAGACTTTCTGAAGTGCAGAAACTGGAACACCCAATCCAAAAAAACAGAATTTATTTTTATTGTTGCCACACTAAGGCAATATTCATACTATTTAGCAACTTGATATGCACTCATTTGCAAAGGAAAAGAGCTCACCAACACAGATCCCCCCTTTTGAAGGTTTGTGTGACACTGAAATGGGTAGAAAAATTATCACAAAAGATTGTTGAGTTAGTAGATTTTGCATTTCTGTTGCTTCTGGTTTAGATTCCAACATATACACAAACCATCTGGACAAGTTTAGTGAAGTAACTGTTACTACTCAAAATAACAGATAACAAACCAACTCAAAGTTTACCACAGGAAAGAAGCAGCAGCCTTTCTGGGACTTTCTTTTCAAACAAACTAAAAACAGAGATGACCGTAGGCATGAGTTGGCATGAGTGTGTCAACGGGTTCACCATGCAGTGTTGCAAAAATCTGACAAACTTCTTCCAAAAGAAAAAGATACCTTGTTTTGTAACCCAATTTGTTTGAGGAGATAAATGTAACTTGGGTTCTGAAATTTTAAATATTATTGAAATTATGATGAATACAGATGCCTTTTTGTGCACACTCAAATTGCTGATAACACAGAAAACTTCCTGCACATTTTTTTCATTTAAATAATCTTGCTTCACAAAATGTAAAAATTAGGGCTGTCAAAATTATCGCATTAACACACGTTAATAATTTTTTTTCACAATCGCATTAAAAAAAATTAACCCATTTTTAAAAATGTCCCACTCTATGCGCAATATGTCGCACTGAAAAAATTCTACTTCAGATTGTTAATAATGTTAATGCCCTTTTA
This sequence comes from Knipowitschia caucasica, assembly GCA_964034765.1. Taxonomy (NCBI): domain Eukaryota; kingdom Metazoa; phylum Chordata; class Actinopteri; order Gobiiformes; family Gobiidae; genus Knipowitschia; species Knipowitschia caucasica. The sequence continues at coordinate 10,767,410 of OZ035843.1, read as the reverse complement.
TGTAGATTTATTTATGTTATAATAAACATGTACAGTACATATGTACATTATTTTGTCATTTATATTTTCATTTAAACAAACATTTACAGAAAAATACGGCATCATTTTGCCCATAGTTTAAAATGCAATTAATTACGATTAATCCATTTTCAAGCTGCAATTAACTCAATTAAACATTTTAATCGTTTGACAGCCATAGTAAAAATATATTCTCTGTAGCCTCTATTCACAATATAAAGTCATTCTCATCAATGTGCTTAAATAGACATCCAGGCCTTGACATTAAGCTCCCCCACCCACACTCCCCCTCTGACACGCCATATTGGACGAGGTGCATCAGAGCGACAATGTCCCTTTAAAAAGATCTGCATGCTTTCCCTGTTTCCATCCAATAATGTCTGTTGAAATATGTTTGTTTTGCTCTCTGCTGTTGAATAACTGTCATAAGGAGCACGAAAATATGTAAATAGAGTACGCAGCCAGCCTTGATGTTTATTCATCGAACTGAATTTCTCCATTTGTGAGATAATAAAGGATTGATTGATTGATTTAATATTTCTCAATACAATGAGTTAACAAGAGTTTGGGAATAAAGTGGCAAAAAATGTGTGGAAAAAAATCCACTCTCAGCCCACAAAGTCAAATAAGGACTCACAAGGCCCTTAAGTTGTCGCAGGGTGAGACACCAACCTCCTCAGGTTGGTGCCTCGGGTAGATTGTGTATATCATTCTTAATCCCATACTAAGACTGGGACTGTATACAGTAAATGTAAATTCATTTACATTTACTGTATACAGTACAGACCAAAAGTTTGGACACATCTTCTCATTCAAAGTTTTTTTATTTTCATGATTATGAAAATTGTAGATTCACACTGAAGGCATCAAAACTATGAATTAACTCATTTGGAATTATGTACGTACTAAAGAAAAAAGTATAAACAACTGAAAATATGTCTTAAATTCTAGGTTCTTCAAAGTAGCCACCTTTTGCTCCGATTACTGCTTCGCACACTCTTGGCATTCTCTTGATGAGCTTCAAGAGGTAGTGACCTGAAATGGTCTTCCAACAGTCTTGAAGGAGTTCCCAGAGATCCTTAGCAATTGTTGGCCCTTTTGCCTTCACTCTGTGGTCCAGCTCACCCCAAAACCATCTGGATTGGTTTTAGGTCCGGTGACTTTGAAGGCCAGGTCATCTGGCCCAGCACTCCACCACTCTCCTTATTGGTCAAATAGCCCTCACACAGCCTGGGTGTGAATCTACAAAACAGTCATGAAAAGAAAGAAAACTCTACTGTACTGTATATTAGTAAGTAAGTAAGTCAATTTTATTAATAATTGGGAGCCAATGGAGTGAGGACAGGGCTGGGGTGATGTGAGACCACCGGGGGGTTCCTGTTAAAAGTCTGGCAGCGGCGTTTTGCACAATTTGTAGCCTGTTAAGAGCACTCTTATTAAGACATGTAAACAATGAATTACATTAGTCGAGACGTGTGGAAACAAAGGCATGAATGATCATCTCCAGTTCTTATAGTGACAACATGTTTCAAATTTTGGCAATGTTTCTGAGAAAGCAGTTTCTAACGAGCTGTTTTGAGTGTGTGTCCAGATTCAGGGCCTGATCAAAAACAACCCCCAGGTTTCTGAGGGTGGATGTGACAGAGGGACCAAGTGAACCAAGATGCTGTTTGATGTCTGGAATCTTATTGTCGGGACAAAAATCGGGGTTTTGGTCTTGTTAGAATTTAGCTGCAGATAATTTGCGGTTAACCAGTCTTTGATCTCGGACACACACTCTGGGGGATAAGGTGAAATTCAGAGTCTTTAAAAGAGCAATACAATTGGACATTATCAGCATAAAAATGATAAGATACACTCTTAAAACAGTTGATAATTTTCCCAAGAGGTAAGAGGTATAATAGAAACAATAAAGGGCCCAGAACAGACCCTTGGGCAACACCATAAGAAAGCTGGGATACATCAGACACAATATTATTCACAGAAACATTGAAGGTTCTTCCACAAATATATGATGTGAACCATTTGAGGACACAACCAGAGAAACCCATCGTCTTTCCAAGGCGATTTATCAGAATTCTGTGATCCACAGTATCAAAAGCAGAGGTCAGACCTAGTAAAACCAATATTGTATAGCGACCAGAGTCTGCCGCTTATTAGGATTATTATGAAGCACTTTTCATACAATAGTCTGATAAATACAGTATATATATAGTATGATGATATAAAACCACATTATACAGATGTTTTTTATACATTTGCAGATAACAATCTCACTTCCACAACAGTGATTAGCCATGTTTCTAAGTTTGTTATTTGTATGTACAGTATATTTCTATTATTTTATTCTTCTGTCACTCCTCAGAGAATCTGTTTCTCCTGCTTTGAAAGCTTGTACCACTAATATTAAATACAGGAAGGATGTCCTTGTATTGTTTCTCCAGCTTCACTTCCATCACCTCTAGCTTCACTGCAGATTTACAATATGAATTGCAACAAACATATATAATATTTTCATGTTTTAATTAATCATCAGTCATGAATAGTTAGAACACTGGTGCTACATATTTGTCAGCAGTACATATACTTCTAATTGAGTACTTTTAACTCTAATCTGGTTACTTTTAAAAACTTCAAAAAGTGATCAAGAGCAGTTTTGAGGGGCCAAAGAAAAGCGTTTCCTATGGGTATAGCTCTCTTCTGTCTTGACCATTGTTACTATAGGTCCATGGTCCTAACCCTCGCTCTCAGTGTGGTGCTATTGCAATAACAAATAATAATATCAAAATCTTTGATGATCCCCAAGAGCACCATCAAATCTATCATAACCAAATGGAAAGAACATGGCACAACAGCAAACCTGCCAAGAGACGGCCGCCCACCAAAACTCACAGACCGGGCAAGGAGGGCATTAATCAGAGAGGCAGCACAGAGACCTAAGGTAACCCTGGAGGAGCTGCAAAGTTCCACAGCAGAGACTGGAGTATCTGTACATAGGACGACAATAAGCCGTACGCTCCATAGAGTTGGGCTTTATGGCAGAGTGGCCAGAAGAAAGCCATTACTTTCAGCAAAAAACAAAATGGCACGTTTTGAGTTTGCGAAAAGTCATGTGGGAGACTCCCAAAATGTATGGAGGAAGGTGCTCAGGTCTGATGAGACTAAAATGTAACTTTTCGGCCATCAAGGAAAACGCTATGTCTGGCGCAAACCCAACACATAATAATAATAATAATAATACATGTAATTTAAAAGCGCCTTTCAAAACACCCAAGGACACTGTACAGGCATAATAAAAACATTAAAAACAGAAGCAACAGAATAAAACAACAGTGCATTATGGGATGGTGGGTGCGTGTGTGTTAGGTGGGGTAGGGCAGTCTGAACAGATTGGTTTTGAGTCTGGATTTGAAGAGTGGAAGAGAGTCAATGGTCCGGAGGTCAGGGGGGAGAGAGTTCCAGAGCTGGGTGGCAGAGTGGCTGAAGGCTCTGTGCCCCACGGTGATGGGTCTGGCTGGGGGAACGGAGAGTGTGAGGGTGGAGGAGGAGCGGAGTGTGCAGGCAGGAGTGGCAGGGTGGAGGAGGTCAGATAGGTACGGAGGGGCCGGGTTGTGAAGTGCTTTGAAAGTGGTGAGGAGTATTTTGAAGTTGATGCATTGTTTGACAGGAAGCCAGTGGAGTTGTTGTAGTACGGGGGTAATGTGGTGAGCTGTAGGGATCCGGGTGATGATGCGAGCTGAGGGGAGGGGAGGACAGATGTGTTATGGATAGAGATAGAGAAGCTGTTAGATTTGGAGAGAGTGGAGGGGGTGCCTATGAGAAGGACTTCAGTTTTAGAGCTGTTGAGTTTGAGGAAGTTGGAAGAAAACCAGGAATGAATTTCTGGTTTTCTTCCAAAAACCAAAAAGACTTTATTGAATGGGAGTCATTGTACAGTATTGGAGCTTACGGCGTGATCCACGGTGAACGTACCTCCGTCGGGTCAAGTCCGCGCTCCGGTGGCTGAACAGGAATGGAGACCTGGTGCCGAAGTTTTAAAAGTTCAGCAGTGGAATACTGGAGGAGAGCATTGGTTTGCAAATAGACAAGGGACACGATGAGCCAGATGACAGCAAACCAGCGTGTTATTTGGCAGATCCACATCGTTTCCCAGGAGGGGAATACGACAGGCAGGGGTCTCAGGTAAGATTATGTCCAAAATGTGATTGACAACAGCAAACTGAAGTTGATATCAGTAGCAGGCAAACAAACCTTAAAACACTTCGTAACATCCAATATTGCGGTATTATGTTTTATTCCGTGTTGTTCGGTGAGCAACGGCTGCCAAAGCGCGCCACTCACATCACATCACCCAAAGAACACCGTCCCTACAGTGAAACATGGTGGTGGCAGCATCATGCTGTGGGGATGTTTTTCAGCACCCAGGACTGGGAAACTGGTCAGAGTTGAGGGAAAGATGGATGGTGCTAAATACAGGGATATTCTTGAGCAAAACCTGTACCTCTCTGTGCGTGATTTGAGGCTAGAACGGAGGTTCACCTTCCAGCAGGACAATGACCCCAAACACACTGCTAAAGCAACACTTCAGTGGTTTAAGGGGAAACATGTAAATGTGTTGGAATGGCCTAGTCAAAGCCCAGACCTAAATCCAATAGACTGCTGTTCACAAGCGCAAACCATCCAACTTGAAGGAGCTGGAGCCGTTTTGCAAGGAGGAATGGGCAACATCCCAGTGGTAAGATGTGGCAAGCTCATAGAGACTTATCCAAAGCGACTTGGAGCTGTGATTGCCGCGAAAGGTGGCTCTACAAAGTATTGACTTTAGGGGGGTGAATAGTTATGCACATTGACCTTTTCTGTTATTTTGTCCTATTTGTTATTTGCTTCTCAATAAAAAAAAAAAAAGACAACATCTTCAAAGTTGTGGGTATGTTCTGTAAATTAACTGCTGCAAATCCTCAAACAATCCATGTTAATTCCAGGTTGTGAGGCAACAAAACACACAAAATTCCAAGGGGGTAGGTCTGATACAAATTACTTTGTAACAGCACATGCTGTTCCTCGCACGGACGTGCATAACCATTGACACGGCATTGAAACACGATCTTTAGATCCATGGCTATTATAATAAATCCATGATCCATGGACGCTACGCATGGTGCGGTTGTTTTTGCATTTCCCAGAATGTTTTGCGTTTGTGGTCTCAGATTCAGATTCATTTATTTGCCATTTGCAGTAAAACCACATAGGAAAAACTGTGCAAGACTACCCCGGTGTGCACCACTGCTGTGATAGGTCGAGAAGCCTTTGCCTACATCCCCCAGAATGCCGCGCGCTTCTGACTCGGCTTTACTTTCTGTGTTTTCTGAAACTATCGGACGCTCTATCGACCCCGTTTTTTATTGATATTGAACACGTGTCTATCGCAATATATATTGTTTTCGTTTTATTGCCCATCGCTACTGCAAATACAATTGTTATAACAGAGAAAGTCTGTTCCAAAAGCCTCATCTTTGGGTTATCTATATATTTAAGATTGTAAACATCAGGGGATCTCTCAAAATGTGTCCCTGCGTTTGGATGCTCTGTTCTCGGCTTCAGCACCTCAGGACCTGCTCTGTTAGCACCAGAGGTCTGCGCAAATGTTCTATTTTATCACCAAACAGACCTCTGATATGACAATAAAGGGGGGTATTTCTCGCCTCAAATGTTATTAGAATTAAATTTTATGTCCTTATTAAAGTGTATTTGAAACTTTTTACCTTCCATCATGGCCGCTGTGTCCTTCCTCTCCGCTCCGCTCTGAGTTTGGTGAACTACCAGCAACAAAGAAGCCCCACCCCAAAGCGCACTCAAAACTGTCTCCCATAGCGTGACAGAACGCTCAGTGTCACAAGCATACAACAAGCAGTGTCACAGCGTAAATCAAGCACGGGACTAAACATCTTTGCCCCTTTTCCCTGGCGAGATCAGAGATCAAAGTCTGCTCTCACTCCAGGGGACATTCCTTGCCTTTGGATAGCTGACGACTCACCCACGGCGTTCTGACGCCCCCCAGTGGACACTGGACACTAGCACACCCGAGACGGACACTCGAAACTAAGATATTGTGTTGATAACCTTTAAATGCCCTACACGTGTGTATCATTGTCAGTAATGTAAATGCGTTGTGTGCCTGTACATGTGTTATGAGTGTCGGTATTAATCCTGCATTTTGCCATTATAACATGTCTGTTGTGAAGGATGTCCAGGGAGGCGCACAAGGATGACGTCATGGACGCGCCTCCTTTGGAAGTCAATAAAACCACGCACAACCCAGAGATCGCCCTCTTGGAAAACCTGAAATTACTGTAACAATAGCGGGTACGTGTCTCCTACTTCGACCCGCGCCTGTAACCCACGTAGGCCTCTCCACCTCCGCGAGGACAGCCCCGATACCGCTGTCGGAGACCATGAACTGCTCCATCATCAGCCACTTTTCCGGCTCTCTGGACGACTACGCATACAGCGCTTTCCGGACAGCGTGCGTATGTGTGGATCAAAGTTGGACTGGACCCGCTGGCTTTGTGTCTCCCTCCTGCCCGAACAAAAGAGCACGTGGACTGCCCATCCCTCTTTTCTTCATACCCCATTCTTCATCTGGACTGCTCAAAGTAAGACTGTTCTATTGCCACGTTAATGTGTGATTTACTTGATGTGCTTGAACATCTCTGTTTAATGTGACCAAACCCTCCTCGTCGATATTTTTCTATTTTCATATGTAGTCAATAAACCCACGTTAAATCAAATCATCTTTAAGCGTCCTGTTTCCAATCCTTCTGAAGTCCCTGGCTGATTTCGTACTCATAACTTATCAGATTGTAAGACTGATTCGAGGCAGATTAGTTGGATCTGTGCAGACTCTTTCAAACTCTGCTGGTGCCCAAAATAAAACTCAGATCCCACTTGTGTAGAACGGCGAGACTCTGATCTGGAGACTAGCCGCTCTACACAACAATTTTCTTACCCTACACCAGGAACAGAACAGAACTTGACAACTACAATGAACCAGCGACAAGGGAAGAGAAGCACAGGGTATGTATAGACGCACACAGACACAGGTGAAACATAGTAGGGCGGGGCAGACAATCAACACGGGAACAGGACAGGAAGTAAAACTGAAATGAAACTACAGAGAACTAATGTCAAAACAAAACCAAATACAGAAATAAAATCCACACCATGAAAAAAACAAAAATGGCCTATTGTGTCTTCTGTTTAGTTTGTTCACAACATTTTACTTTTGTGCACAAATAAAATGCATGGTTAATGCATTAGGAAAATGTAGGTACCCAAGCTTTATTTTCAGGAGTTTTGGGAGCGCTTTGGGAGAGATCAGGGGTAGACACAGGAGGAGACATTTTTTGCGGATGCATTTATTTTTAGACAAAGTAGGCGAATTTCCCACAGCACACCGGACACTATTATACAGCACACTAATGTGGCCCGGCACATTGGTTGAAAAACACTGCAATAATGTGTGTTGTGTTGAAAATATAAATTGGTGAAAAAGTTTGTTGAAACATTGTTTTAGTTCAGCCTAATGTTGCGGTGTCCAATATTTTTGGTAAGTTTACCTCTATACCTATTGGAAGCCTGTGTCCACTGTGTAAAAATAAATAAAAAAGCCTACAGAAAACTCAAAATTATGAGTTTAAAAGTCAAAATTACGAGTTTAAAAGTCAAAATTATGACTTAATTTCAAGTTTTAAAGTCGTAATTTCAAGTTTTAAAGTCGTAATTTCTGCCCCAACAAAAGCACAATATATAATTGATAAAATAGATACTATCAATACCGAGGGTATTGGCTTCCATAAGATAAATCACAAGGATTCCTTGTGAATATATAGGTCCGAGAGCCCTGAGGTCCGAGAGCCAGCTCCAGCTCGTGGTCCCTAACGCGAGACTTAAAACCCAGGGGGACAGAGCCTTCTCTGTGGTCGGCCCTAAGCTCTGGAACGCTCTTCCCCTCCATGTCCGGACGGCCCCCACAGTAGAGTGTTTTAAGTCTCGTCTTAAGACCCACTTTTACTCTTTGGCTTTTAACACTGCGTGAGTTGTGTGGTCCTCTGTGTTTTTATTTTATTTTATTTCTATTTATGGTTTCAATCTGTTTTATATATTTTTATTCTTTTATACTTGGTGAAGCTAAGGAAAAGTTTTTATTTATTTCATACTTTTTTGTGCAGCACTTTGGAAACGTAACTGTTGTTTAAACGTGCTATATAAATAAAGTGGATTGGACTGATTGGATTCTAAAATGAAGTGTAGCTATATAGAATGAAAATAAACATACTGCGCTGTTAGCTAGCTTACCTTCACATATGATAGCTCCGCAAATGTAAACATGGATGTATGATGATATGCATAAGCCATCTTAAATATTAAATCCCACACATGAACTTAGAAATGTACTGAATATTTACAGTCTATGCCTCAAAGCAACAGTATCTTCAACATAACCTGCTAACTTGCAGGCAAAGGATGTCCAGAGACCATTCCAGTAGTGTAGTTTAAAACTCAAAATTACGAGTTTAAAACTCAAAATTACAACATTAAAACTCAAAATTACGACTTTTGAAAGTCATGATTTTGACTTTTAAACTCGTAACTTACTTACTTACTTACTTTCTTTTTTTTTTTACATAGTGGAAACGGGCTTCCATAAGACCTCAATGGACCACATTTTTTTAAATATATGTTCTGTTTTTGAGTTGATGGATTGCAACAGCCTGAACCACAAACTGAAAAAATGCAGAGCACAAAGAGAAGCTGCAAGACAACAGCTGAAGAGGAACTTTCGGAAAACTGGACCCTATTAGCAGAACAAATCTCAGAACAATACACTCAGTTTGACCTGAGACACAGTTGATACATGCAAAACAAATTATTCTGAATCTTACCGTATCGCCACTCCTCAAATACACTTGTGTGTTTATGATTTCAATATTTTCCTGTCTTGTTTTTGCTTGAATATGAATTTTGCAATAAAAATAAATCTTGCTTGGCCTTGCTGATCAATCAAAATGTTCAAATGATCAGATTATTCAATTACCACAACAGATTTTGGAAAGGAAGTCTTTCAACAATGTGTAGTATAGTTAATGACCCATAGAACCTTTTGTCCAACTTTGAGGCCCCTGTCTGAATCTTACTTTGACACCTTACAATTATTCTTAATGACACCCAAACTTGGACACCAGTGTTGACCTCACATTGCCCCCTCTGCAGTTTGGGCTGCTCATGTCAGTACTTTTCACTTTAACGATGGATTATGAACATATGGACTTTCATCTTCAGCATTAAAGATTTGACTGTTAGAACTTAGCTTCACAAAATGGCTTCAACAACTACTTTGGGTCAACTAAGCCTAAATCTATCTGGGAAAACTGTCCAATATTCCACTGTGATATGTGACAAGAAGTGTTGTACAAGTGATGTTGCGTACAAATTCAATACAATGTATTTTCCACGTTGACTTGATAAAATGCTCATCTATCCATATACAGATGAGCATTTTAGCCAGTGTAGTGTCAGATTCCAATGCCTTAGGCCTGATTGTGTGAGGAACAACCTACAAAGCTACTTAGAGCCACTGTTTGACCTAGAGTTTCAACCTCATATGGCCTAAATAAACTATCATGTGCAACTACCTTTAATTTAAAGACTATGTAAAAACACTTAAACATATCATGTTAAATCAATTTATAATTGAAGTTCCAATATTAGTTCACAAAATAACTATATTTTTCAATTCACTTATTGTGTATTGAATGTGTAAAAACATGTAACTTAGAAATGAGCATTTGAGAACCCTTGCAACATAGCAAAGTATTCAACCTAAAAGGTAGGCATACATTTCTGCTTTGAGAAATGTATGCTTTGAGACATTTCTGCTTTTGATAAATGCAGTGACAAAGTTTTAAGTATATTCCACCTTCTAAAAATCTACATTTGCACACATTTGAGTTTTTGACCTTTCATTTTCATTAATATTATTGAACCATCCAGTACTACGAGTCACCTGAAACTCTGCATAGACATTTAATTTTGGATATTTTTGACATGCTTGTCCTGAACCGACCCATAACTGTAAATATTGCATTGCTTTGCTCTAGTGACCCTTCTTACCATTTGAATGGACAGCGTTCTGGGATGATATGACCTCACACAGGGTCAGTGTGGCTAGGATAAAACTGCCTGCCTTGTGGGTAAGCATGTAACCATTCATCATAGTTTGAAACAATTTGGTGAACTTAAGCATTTTTGTCAATACGTTTTTTTTTTGTTGCCAAGATAGAGTTAACTAAACTTTCTTATTGTTACCTTTGATACGGTGTCATGCTAAATAAGGAATTCTTCTTTTCAAACCACAAATATGGAAATTATTTCTCAAAAATGCTCTCAAAACAGTTTTCACGCATGTATTATATTGGTCAGGGGCTCTTTCTTACTGTATAAGTATGTATGAAGAAGATAAAATGCTTTCTTTTAAGACAATAACAGAAAGTGGTCAGATTAGATTTTTTGTTTTTCAATTAGAAAAAAAAATTACCCCGGCTTTAATATACTTACAGGTCATTCCCACACCATGACACATTTGTAAATCTAGTATTTCACCAAAACACAAAATGAAGCCTAAGAAGCACCAGGCCTCACAATAGTCCTGGAGACAGCTGGGCCTATGATCTGTTTCTGTTTAAGTCACAGTCCAAACAAATTATTTATGATTATATTATTTAATTTCAATAAATACATTACAATCTTCTGAAATGCATCACTACTTAAAGCTGGATTACTTCACTTTATTTTTGTATTCATTAGGAAAATTCAATCCATATCCATGCAATGCTTTGGGATATACGTCCTTTTGAAGAATAAGTATAGCGCTGGTTTGTGCTGCCGTGTCATTTTATTTTAGCACAACAAGGAAGAGAATTCACAGACCACTGGCCCCCACTTTCTTGAGAAAATCTACTGGTCTCTCGTCAGCGCGCACAGACAGCTGAGGTAAACGAGCATCATGGCGGAGGCGAACCTGAAACTTCCCGTGTCTTTGTTACCGGTTACTGCTTACACAGTGAAAGAAAGTCTCATCCTCCGCGCTTTCCGTTTCTATCATTCTTTGGTCACGCCATCCACGTTCAAATGTGCGATCCATATTGTGAGACGCGAGCTCCGTAAACAACAGCACATGAGCAGAGGCTGGGGGGTTGTGGGGGGTGATAGCTTTGTGAGTGCGGGGAGGGAAGCAGAAAGAGTTAGTCCAGCTTTAACATGGATTTATGAAGTCATGGATAACTGTATTTTTGCAGAGTGCTATTGTACAATGTATTTTGGTGCTTGTTTTCTCTGTCTGTGTAATTTTAGTAATAGTTTTCTCTTTGTGTGAGTCTGTAATTTGAAAGAACATTGTCAAAACCTGTACTCAATGAAATATGCCTTTGGAATTGGTTGCATATTTTTGGTACATATTTGAGTTGACCAACTTTTCCTACTTCATCCACATTGAGAATAAAACAACAGCTGAGAACACAAAGACAGAACAGATGCTAACTGCACACCAACTTTAGGAAATTAATTAATTCCCCAAGATGTATCAGGTAACAGTGAGTCCAACACCTCTGCACCTCCCCATATCACATTAGAATACTCTTTGTCCAGATGGAAATATTAAGTCCTGCGGATTAGGGCAGAAGGTAAATCTATCAGATACACTATGGATTCCTTACAATCCATAAGACGCAGTGGATTTGGAATGAGATCAGGTGAGATGATATGTTCTCATGGTCCTCAAAGGATAATGTAGAAGTGGCTGAAGTTTGTCAAACTTTCTATAAAACATCTGTTGGTCTGTTGGACAAAAAAGACATAACATTCTTCAGCCATATATAATGATGCATCCGTTTCATATAGTGCTTCTTTTAGACACTCAAAGACGCTTCATTTTTCAATATTCTTTCACTCCATACACATTGGTGATAAAGTGCTACTGCCACAACTGCCCGGGGGCACACTGACAGAGGCGAGGCAACCAGTCTGTGCAATTGGCCTCTTTGACCACCACCATCCATTCACTCACACACCAGACTCTTTGATCTGGGCAATGTGGGTGAAGTGTCTTGCCTAAGGACACAACAACAGTTTGGCACTTTACAGCCTCAGCCGCCCCACTGTGGCACCTGGTGTTCCCAGAGGTTTCCCATCACAGAACTAATCAGGCCCTACCCTGCACAGCTTCAGAGGTTTGACGGTATCTGCCTTTTTGCATGCAAGTATGGCCACATATATAGTGATCTATGTCAGCCATCTATATGTTGCTTTATATTTAGAGCAACATATACATTTTTTTAAATAGTTTTTACTGCGTGCAAAATCTTTTACTTATTCTATTTTTTTTTTCACATATATGTATGTATGTAAATTTGAATGTGAAGCTTTTATCTCTGTGCATCATTTTAGAAACTTGTTTTATAAAATGAGCAATATAAATAAAGTGGATTGGATTAGACTGGATGTGTCACCTCTGACAAAGGAGGTGACAAAGAAAAAATCAGCTCCGAACCAAACTGAGTTTGCCACCCTGCTGCAAAACCACTTTTGGATCGCAAATGCAATGGGTCAAAGACATAGAGAGTTGAAGAACTGCCTGTGAACTCCAATGACAGTCTGAACTCCAAGAACTTCCTCACTGTGCTCTGTCTGACTTTGGGGATTGTGGGAAAGTGGAGGGGTCAATCTGAAGAGTGTGTTTGTGTCAGAGCCAGTGGGGGCGGGTCCCAGCTCAAAAGTGGCCAAAATGACGTGCGCTGACATGCTTGCAATACCACCCCGGGCCGATGGGGGTGGACCCAGAAGAAGAATTTGCCAATGCTAACAGCGTTGGCAGACCTCTCAAAAACGTCTTTACAGGATGGACCAAAAGTTGGCTCTTGGCCCAAAGCTCCGTTCCACATGTGTGTCAATGCTGAGGGGGGTGAATTTTTTTGGTCCACTCTAGTTTACTTGATGTGAATTTTTGAAGTCTCTGGAGCTGCGCCGGCTGACGCATGCGCAGATGCGGTTTTTCACAATTTTCTTGTGGGCGGGACCACTCGCGGCCATCTTGGATTGCTCCATGAAAGCACTTTTCATGGCCAACTCCTATGAACGGCGGAGATAGGCGTGACTCTGTCCGTTATTATATACAGTCTATGGTCAGAGCACGTTATAAGAGGAGAAGGAAAAAAGGCTCCTTAATCGCGTCCAGTGATCACAAACAAGAGCTACTGTATGGCGTCCGCAAGCTTGTCCTTAGATGACTTCACTGCAGAGCTACTCTCACCCAGATGTGAACAGTCTCATATATATGTCAATCTACTCCACTGCTCCACTATCTTTTTATTGGAAACTCAACTGTACTTAATTCCTAAACTATGTGCCAAATTTAAGAAAGTACTGTAGAAAGCATATTTTTCATAATTTCACTAAAATGAGGACACAATCACAAGCCCATGCGAGTGTTTGCTCAGGTGAAAAAGCAACCTTTGAAATGCATTGAAAACTGATTTATCAATGTCCCATAGCATTTTAGCTTGCATCCACATTTTAGCATCTTGATTAATAATTGAGGCCATAATTAGAAGCTTTTACAGAAAATACTTAACTATGAGTATTGTCCTGTGCCACCAATAAATGTTGGAGACATTAACATTCAATGTTCATTCCTTGTTGCGCTGGGAATTTCTGTCAACTTCATTTTCCTAACTTTTTATAGAGGCGCTTTGCTTCTCAAGTGACGCACAAAGTTACAGTGTTTTAAAGCTTTGGAATCAGCCTTTTAATACCTGCAATTCCCCAGGTGACAGTAAATGCATTCAACTATAGAAAGCATCGTTTTAAATATTGTCAGCACATAAAAACCTTCATAATCCCGGTAATGTCTTCTTGGAGCTTGAAAATAGAATATGCACGGATCCAAAACTCAAGAGACAATGCTCTCATGCGTTAGATAATACATTCTCATATTGCCTAGTTTTACCTCTCTGTCATTACCTCTTACACCAAATGTCCATATAACTTTTAAATTTAAAACTATGTGACATATTGGATGACTATATTGCATTCACCATCATTCTTATTCCAGTATCTTCCTCCGCGATCATTAAGTCATTACGATATGGGAACAATTACTGAGATAGACAACGTTAGAAGGCCATTTGTGCTGAACGTGAGTCAGAGCGCACACTGCATATCAGAGCTGAGGTTTTGACACAGGCTGATGATGACAAATTGCCTCATAAATTGAAGCTGGTTATTGTCTTCTTTGGTCAATCTTTGTGTGGCTGTTTTCATTTGCACGGTTGAAGCAGTGGCATACCGTCAGCCAATTTTGTATTATTTTCAAGTAAATGCAGAAAAAATGCAGTTACAGGTAAACGTGTGAAACAATTCTTGTAAAGTGTGTTTTTGCATTACTCTGCTTTTTAGAGGTGGCAAATAATCATGCATTGATAGATATACTTTATTGCTCCCGTAGGAGAAATTCACATGCATTCATAAAACCAAAACAAATCAATAAATCATTCTAAAAATAGCTAACAATAGTTTTAAAACCCAACAGCACTATAGGTCACATCAGCAGGTGTGGAGTAGCCACTGGGTGGAGCAGGACAGATCACAGCAGCAATACAATTCAATTCACTTTAGCCCTAAATCACAACAGTAGTAATCTCAGAGGATTTAAAGGAATAGGCCACCGTTTTTACATACTGACATATGTTCTTACCTTACCTTAGACTAGTTGACATGTACCTGTGTGATCTTTGTCCGTGCGCTCTGTCTTGCAAACGGACTAACACCCAAAGACTTCACTCCCGCTCACTTTCATCAATGGAAGCAGCGTGACTTGTTGGAGTTAGTGCGCGGACATAGCGCTCCTCGTATTATTATGCCTCACAATATAGTACCCCTTTTTATCCGCTGAGAAAATCAACATGTTACATTTCTGTGTACTGTGTACTTTGTAGTGACACATAGGTATTAGTCCATAGGGAGAGACCAATGTCCATGAATGTTGATAAAGGTCCATAAAGGACTTTCGCAAGAGGGGTGCGAACTTAAAATGCGAGGCCCCGCCTCAGCACCTCGCTCCAATCCGATGCAGCGTAGGGACACGCACGTACATGTACACACACACACACACGTACACGCACGCACACACACACATACTCGCTTAAGTCACTTTGGGGGTCGCAAACCTGCAACCCCTACTTAGGGGACCACTCTTTCTGAAGCACATAGAGAGTTTCTGGCAGGGCCATTTTGTTTATGTGACAGCTCATATACACAAAATCAACTCAGATTTTCCTTTTTCACAACTTTTGTCCCCTGAATACAGAAACCTCACAATGGGAACAATTTTAAAGTCACTTTTGAGGACAGCGACTATACACACACCAATAAATGTCATATTTGGGGACATAATTATACACACACCAATAAATGTCATATTTGGGGTCAAAATTTTACACACACACCAGTAAATTACATAATTGGGGTCATACTTATACACACACCCATTAATGTAATCTTTGGGGTCTGTATTATACAGCCATCAATAAATTTCATATTTAAGGTCATTTCTGTTATTGTCTTAAATTAGACACCAAAATAAACTCCCTTGAAAAAAGTTACTTTTGTCACTTCCTGATTAAATAAAGGTGAAAAGGTATCATGTATTAGATTCAACTATTACAAATGTGCAGCTTTCACACTTGTCAACTTTATTATGTGTAAGGTGAATTAAAGGACAGTCAGTCGGACGTTGACCAGCAAACCAAGATGGGTAAACATGCCCTCCGGAGCATGACCCATCTTGACGCACATCTAAGAGACGACCAGGTCAACCAGAGGACATCATCGGTCACCGAGACCATAAGTGTCAACCAAGGCAATAAACCGAGCCCCAGAACAAACATCTTTGTGCCTTTCTGCCTGGCAGAGATCAGAGAGCACTAATCTGCTCTCACTCACGGGACATTCCACGGCCCTGAGACATTCTGTGACTCACCCACGGCGCTATGGCGCCCCCCAGTGGACACTGAACACTATCACACCCGGTCGGACAGTCTAAACAATCACCCGTGAAGCCATTATTCGGATAACCTGTATTGTGCCCTACACGTGTGTATCGTTATCAGTAATGTAAATGCGTTGTGCGCCTGTACATGTGTTATGAATGTTGGTATTAATCCTGCATCTGATTGTGGATGTCTGCATGATGTGTTTTTGCCTTGGGACATGTTGGTCCAGAGAGACGCACAAGGATGACGTCACGGACGCGCCCCCTTTAGAAGTCAATATAAACACACACAAGGCAGCAGGACGATCTCTTGGTTCTCCCTTGCAATCACTCTAGCAACTCTACCTTTTCGGTACGCGTCTCCTACGCGGCCTACGCCAGCCACTTTTGGGCCTGTACATCCACGAGGACAGCAGCCACCCCGCTGTTGGAGACAAGGACTCTCCATCGCCAGCCACTCTCGGGCTCCCTGGACACCCCACCGCAACATCATTCTAGACCGTGTTGTGTGCGGAACCCACGTCTGGACCCGACCTGCTGGCTTCCTCCTGCTCCCGTCCGGACAAAGGACACGTGGACGACATCCTCGCTTTCCCCATCTCCATTCTTCATTCTTCATTCTCATCCTCTCCACTGCCTCCCATCGTCCTTACCCCTTCGGACTTCTCAAAGTAAGACTGTTCCTTGTTGGAAGTGTGATTCGAATGATATGTATACAACCTCTGCTTAATGTGACCAGAAAACCCTTTTCGTTATATTTTCTATTTTCAATTTTTGTAGTCAATAAACCCCCGTTATCTTTAACTCATTCATTTCAGCGTCGTGTTTATAAGTCTTGGATATCCCTGGCCAATTTACGTACTCAAAACCATCGGATTTATGATACTGGTATCGAGGCAAATTAGTTGGATCTGTGCAGAAGCTTTCAAACTCTGCTGGTGCCCAAAATAAAAGCAGATCCCCAACTCGTGTAGCACGGCGAGACTCTGATCTGGAGACTAGCCGCACTACACTACATTTTCATTTACCCCACGTATATAATTATCCTTAACAATTATATCATATATATAATTACCCTACATATGAAACATTAGAAACTAAAGTTAAAAGCACAAAATGTATCCTTGCATACAATGCTTCTTACAATTCAATAAGCATTGCCTTAATGGTACAAAGGTCCGTTATAGAAAATAATGACCGGTAGAACGTTTTGAAATTACATTCAAATCAATGGAGCATTCTACTGCTGCTGTGAGGAGCCGTATAATAAAACTACAATATGTGTTTATAATATTTCGGGTGTTCATTTTGAAATGTTCAGATAAATTATGTTTAAAAAAAGGCTTTGAAGTCGCACTTTTCCACAAACGCTAGGGGGCTCCAAAATTGCAGCGATGAAGTAGGAGAATGATAGCCTGGCTCTGCCAGACCCTTGTAGTTCCGCCATGCTCCACCAGAGGAGTTTGGCTGAACCACATGGGTCTGGTATCGACGCCATAGCGAACGCCTTCCCCAGATTATTTTTTAATCGACCAATCAGGATTGCCGGTGTTACATGGGGTTTGCACTGCCTTCTCAAGCTTCTCTCGTGCAGCAGCGAGAGGAATCCAAGATGGCGGACGTAAAGTCTGCGAATCTTTTTAAAAGAGTAAATACGAACGAATTAAGACACGGATGTCACTTTTAATGCAATTTGAGGCGAGATGTAGATGGTTCTATGTTGATATATGTGCCTTTTAAGAGTCATATGTTCTTGTAAAGTTTGGTTGAAGCACTGGTTCAGTGTTCCTGTTTACACACTATGCAGCAGGGTTGCCAGGTTTGGTGGTTCCCGCATATTTTTTTCCAAGAGACTTGTAGGTATTAAATAAACAGAAAGAAATAAACAACAAACAGAATCATGAAAGCGCAAGTTGATTTCATTACGTTTTTAGCCAAAAGATCCTTCTGAGTGGGTTGTTTTGTGGGTATTCTCGCGGATTTTGGGTTGGAAAATCTTTCTGGGATTTGGCAACCTATGGGAGCCGTGTGCTTCGATGTGAGTGGTTGAAAGCAGACTTAATTCAAGATAACGGACAAGTGGTCTATCCAATCACAAACAAGGATTTTTTTTACAAGGCCCTGGCTTCTGAAATCCAACCACTATGGCTCAGTACCAGACTCATGTGTGAAGTGCAGCGAACTACGTGGGTCTGGCGAGAGTCAGGCTTGAAGAATGATCCTTCTATCCTAAAACATGCTTACAAGGCTAATATTCGTTTTTATGTTATGCCAGTCTCACTCTAGTTGCCTTTGATTTATTTACCACAATGTACATTGTAATATCCAAATATGCTAATCAAAATAACTTGAATTAAATACATATTTTACTTTTATGAACAAAAAGCTGATGAAGTTGAAAACATAGACACAAGAGCTAACATGATACATGTGATGCAATCATTGGAAAAACATTGTACATTGTGGTAAATAAATCAAAGGCAACCAAAGAGACTGGCATAAAGTAAAAACGAATATTAGCCTTGTAAGCATGTTTTAGGATAGCTTGATTTCAAGTAACAGCTAGCTAACTTTCCCAACACTGGGGACCGTTAGGCCAAGTAATTAGCTTGAATCTCACATAAAAGGCGAAAAGGTTAAAAGAGTTGCACACTATTATGATGAAAATATGTTTATACCTTGTACAGATGACAGTGAAACCTCCGATTCTTCCCCAAACATAATCTAATAACTTGCTGCTCATACAGATTCCAGCCATGACTGCTGTGAAGGATCAGTCTCCTACGTCATCGCTGCAATTTTGGCGCCCCCTAGCGTTTCTGTGTGGAAGTGAAAATGTGCGACTTCAAAGGTGTTTTTTAAACATAATTCATCTTAACATGTCAAAATGAACACCCGAAATATTATAGACACATATTGTAGTTATATATTCTGGATAGCAGAATGGTCAATTCTAGTACTACTTTAAATAGTTTTGTACTTATACAAGAAAACAAGAACTTCATAACAGGTGTTTCATCCATTTCAGTGATTTCTTGGATAAACAAGAGTGGATTCTGAAACAGACCTCCCTATCACCTCTGGACATCAAGAGACCAAAATAAAAATATTAGATTGTCAGTACTCTACAGTTGTGACGTTCTCAGAAAAATGTCGAGGGTGTCATCTGCAGATCTTACCTCATTTTGGTCAGTGGACACTCACTTCTGCTGGCTGGAGCTCTCTGCAGAAGAGACTTGCTTTACTAAAGATATGTATTTGAATCTGATTGAAATGAAACATTTACCTGAAGTTTGATGTTGTCACAGTCACAGGTCTATTTCCAGCCAAACCGGTGAGGTGCATCTAAAAACAAGATTTAATTGTGTAAATCACTCTTTACATAATTATACAAAATGTTGTTGCAATGTTTCATTCATTAACACTTTTGGGGACATTGTACACATTCACACACTGATGTTGTCTGATTGGGGACCATCATTTAGCCACCCTTGATAACAATATTCATGTAGACCAAATGAGATAGAACTTTTGGGGATATTGTACACACCCACACACACTGATGCGGTCTGATTGGGGACCATCATTTAGCCACCGTCTATAACATTATACAGTGCCTTGCAAAGGTATTCACCCCCTTGGCATTTTGTGTTTTGTTGCCTCACAACGTGGAATTAACATGAATTGTTCTGCCCATTGAAAGCTATAGTCTTGTACATAGTGCCCCCCTCTGGCTGCGAAGTGTCTGTTCTCGGGTGATCTTGATGGCGCATGAGAATTCCAAGATGGCTGAACGCGACACAGAACAGTTTGCATCCTAAGTGCATTTTCCCCACAAAAAGCATGTTGCCTTTGGACAATATTTGTCCATAAGTATTGTGTGTGTGAATATGTATTTCTGTGCGTGTTTGGAGCGTAAATTGTATTTTTTCATTAACTTTTGTTTGAGTTAAGAGCAGAGTTGCTTGTTAGCATGTTATTAGCCTGTAATAACGGAGAGCTGGACGTTACCTCGTAGCTAACGCGACATTTGTCTTTATTACAGTTTTACGGTTGGTCTAAGAGGACAATGGATGAGGCCATTCTTCAATAAATCAAAGAACAAGAATGAAGTCTGTTTATTGGAGCACCGTTATCTAGCAATCTAGCCTTGCAAGGACAGTAGCTTGGGGCGAGGACAGCAAATTAATTGTTTGAGGATTTGCATCAGTTAATTCACAGAACATGACCACAACTTTGAAGATGTTGTCTTTTTCACTGCATGAAAAGTTAGATTTTCGTCACCCTAAACTGCAGGAAATCACGCTCTTTTTCGGGTATCTCAGGCAGTTTTCAGAAGGCGCAGTTAGGGTGCCCTGTCCTCCAAACTGCCGTATCCGTACCATGCTAATGTCCCTACTTTGCATATGAATGCAGCGAAACACTGCGACCGGCGGAGCGCTAATGGCCCTAATTAGCATATGAATGCAGCGGCTTGCCAGGCTGCTATTCAGCATTGGTGAATACCACTACTTTCAAACTCGTGATTGGCTGAAAAATCACACGTGGCCAGCCCACGTGGGATTACTCCCCATTGGTAGCTTACTCCCCATTGGATGAAATCACTACTTTCAAATAAGTATAATCTCTCGTGATTGGCTAGCAGATCTGTCACTATTGGTCACCCTGCCTCATAATTAATGTAATAATATTTATATAAATATTCGTATTATTTATAGAAGAAATGAAAATTTTCCAGGAATATGTTCATACAAAGAAAGCTTTATTAAAACACACACACACACACACAGCTTTATGCTCACACATAGGTAATTAAAAAATTACAACTCTGAACTGTCCAATAGCCTCCTCGGGGTTGTAATTTGGCAGGGTTCTAGATAGACGCTTAATGTGCGTGGCTCTGTACTTCCGCACCGCCTCTAACCGGGACTGCAGCTTGACAGAGTTCAGAAAACTCCGGCTTTCGAAAAGACGGTGACCGCACAATCCATCCAGAGACACCGTCCACAACGCCTTCTTCTTCATTGGACATTAGGTCTACCGTGGCGGACTTCCAGAGTTCCACTTTGTCACTTTCTAGCACACTCGGTCTCGATTCCAGCGGCTGAAAGAATCAGTAAATATTATTAGCCAAATCAAATCCTTTTTCCCCATCTAAACATAGTGTCTAAAGCAGACCTGGAGATTCTTATCCATGCATTTGTCTCCAGTAGGTTAGACTACTGTGCCACAACAGCTGCAGTACATTCAAAATGCAGCAGCTCAAGTCCTGACCAGAACCAGGAAGTACGATGGTAAGGCAAGTTTATTTGTCTAGCACAATTCATACACAATGCAACTCGAAGTGCTGAGCAAAATAAGAAAGCATTAAAATAAATAATCACAGTACATTAACAAAGATAAATATAAAATACCTCAGTTGTAGCACAGCTAAAGCTCCTCTCTGACAATGTTTAAAACCAGGTTAAAGGGAGAAACAGTAAAACACTTACACACAATGTCGTCTTTATCAACATGGTGGAAATGTGGACTTATTGTTCACATTGTATTGCAGATATTGTGTTAAGCAAATAGGAGGTCACCGTCTCATTACGAGGCGAGATTAGTCTGAAAACAAAGTGTACAGTTATGATTGTTATCTATACATATCCATTACCGACACAAAACATGTAGGTATACCAAATTCAATTTCCATGGATACATTAACAATACTTACATAACCTTTTTGAGAAAATGGATCCTTCAATGAAAAAAGTGTGATAATTCTAAGAGCATAGCTTTCTTTTTGTTTTCGGGAAGGCATTTGTCTAAGGAGAAAAAAACACTCATGGTCAAAGGACTTCATGGTTACATAAAAAGGCTAAATTAATAGTATCTACAAGTACATATTTTCACGGGGACCTAACTAAGAGATAATCTACAGGAGAACATCTACCTAGGTCATTTATAAAAGAGATCAGTACTATTTATCTTACAATGGGGAATCAATAACAGTGCTGAGAGAAACTGAATTGTTATGTGATTATTGTGAAAGGTCTTTCAAGTGATTTTCATTTTATTTTGAGTAAATATCCTTCCACTTGTAAGAAGGAACTTTTGAGTAATAACGGAGGGATACAACATACCCATGTGTTTCACTCATGTCACTGACGAGAAGGTCGACAAGTTGTCTTCGAGAGCGGTGACTTAGTGATCTCACAGAATTATAATCTTTAAGGATCTCTCGGTCACCAGGGTTTTCCTGCAGTTCCACCATCTACAAACGTGAAAAATGTAAAATGAAAATCTACAATTGTACCAAAAATCTTAGGATACAAAATGCAGCAGTACCTGTTTTGATGTGTACCTTTCTCCTTTCTCCATCTCCTCTGCTGTACACATGTGCATTTCAACACCAAACACAATCATATGTCATTTCTTTTTGTTATTGCTTTATGAACTTACACAGGAATCGAGGTGCCGGACAATCTTGGAAAGCTTAGCGCCAGCAGACCCCCTTTTGGCCTTAAAGAGCTTGATGAACTGTGTCGTTAGGCAATCCAATGCTTCAACGAAATCATTGCCCAGTTTGGAGCTGGTGATCTGGTTAAATTCTGCCAGGACCTGCAAAAAAAACAACATAAAACACTTCAAGTTAAATGCATAGATGTAAAAAATGTGTACACACCTGTCTCTCTGTATAAAGTGCTGGCCAGCGCGCTTTGACATTTTCCACAGGTAGGGCAGAATTGACTATTTCTTGTTGTCGGACTGCAACACGCTGTAAGCAAAAAAAGAATAATCAATATATATAAAACAATATCACATGATTTTTGCTCAAATGTGTTTAAAGGAGGTCTAGATTCACTCAATAACATTATTAAGCAATGGACTTAATAAAAAAAAAAAAAAAAATGAACAGAAAGACAACAGTGACAAATGAGATGAAAAAGTACAGTAATAAAAGTGAAAGTCTTAGCGCTCAAACAAAGACAGGAACAGTGCAAAACAAATTATATATGTTAGATATTCCACAGAACTGTAGTCCACAGTCTCCGCGTATATCAGGCTCTGCCATGAGCCCAAACTACTTTTCCTTCGGTTCTTTCGAAGCAGTCTGCTCTGTGCGCCTCGTCCCTGCTCCTGCAGCAGTTCCATGCTTTACAGAAAGTTATCACACACGGAGCAATCACATATATATGTGATATATATATCACATATATGTTTTGGTTGTGTAAAGAGAGTGATGATAACACCAACAACCGTTTGTGTATATACTGGTCCAAGTGCTCGTGGGTCCTCCGGTATGATACTCCGTCTGGTTGGGAGGCCACCAGCAGACTGAAGTCGTCTGCCAATGATTTGTGTCTGAAGGTCAGGAATGTAGTTGTAATCCTTTGCTTCTTTGACAGTGTGTACCCGATACCGTTTCAATTTTTTGCTGTACAGTCTCTTTAGGCTACAAGATAAGTAATTTCACGTTAGAAGACAACTATATTTATGACTTGTCAATAGGAAGTAGTGAATGATACTTACGACACTTGGCCTTTGCTGTTCACATGTGCCGGACGGCTGTTGTGGTGATTGTAGTCCAAAGCTGCGAGAAGTGTTCTTGCTTCATAAACAAAAAATGAAAAAGCAAACCGCTTTCCGGCATACATCAGAATATGGTTTTGGAATGATTCCAGCTGTGAGGTGGTCCTACAGGGAAAGTAAGTAGGAAATAGAAGAAACACAAATCATTCAAAAAAACAAAAACTGATCTCTTACCGAAATGTGAGGAACTTCTCCACATCCTTCAGCCATCTGCGGTTCAGCACGATCTGTGACAGTGCCACATGTGCTTTAGAGCCAGTTGGTACAGGCTCTTTAGTGCCATCATCCCCCAAAGGACCATGAAGGCATCTACCCAGGTCCCACTCATGCACGCCACTAACATGGTGCAGTACACCTCGCCAAATGTCCTAATAAGCAAACATAAGAAACTGAAAAGGTATAGTGAAAATGAGAAGATAAATTCTAGTTCTACTTTACTTACCATGAACTCTTCTCGGCTGCTTGCATGCTGACAGGCATACCAAAAATGGTTAACAATGTCCTTGATCCACCCAAGGATTTGTTTTTGACCTGCTAGGACACCCGCCTATCAAAGTTATTAGTTTTGGTTATGTCTATAAAAAATAATTGAATGAGAAACGATATGAACTATCACTTACAGCATGAAGCCTCTTAGTTAGATTTTTTTCAGCATGCCAGACATCCAGGGAATGGGTAACTCCATGATCCATATATCTTCCCCACTCTGGATCTATTTTAAAGCTCAAAAATGCAGTAAGCACAAAATATAGCACATCAAATAATACAGACAAAAATACTTACGCATGAGGGCTGCAATTTGCACATGGGCGTCAGTCACAATCTTTGACTTTTAATTCTTTCGTGAGATCATCAAATGTTTTGATGAACGCTGCCTTCTCCATAGAGACACTTTTTCCACCAACTTGCCTTTTATCAACATTGACAACACTGATAATGTCCATAGTGTCAAGTTCCATCGTTGTGTATGTGCAAAACGTTGCAGAATGACCTTGTTGAATCAAATATGGTGAAACACAAAGTAATACACAATAACTATGTTGTGAAGTGAAAGGCTTCAGACTTACCTGGTGAGTCCATTCTCCCGTCAGCTGTAACAGATATAGTACTTATAGTGACTGCAAATACGACAAAGATTGTCCTTTAACACATTACTTACCAAGGGCCACAATGCCATCTTTTGACTTTAATCGAGTTACAATAGACAACCTCTTCTGCTCCCAAAATGCCTTTATTTCAGGTACGCAGTAGGAGTGTTGAATTTTGTAATAAGTTGTCGTTGAAACCATCTTCATATTCATAAATTTGAAGAGGGCAATCTTAGCAAAATTATTACCACTCAGTAATAAGTTGGCAGATAACATAAAATCGCCTCCTTGCATCCCATGTCGAAGTACAGGTTGACTGTTCCACATCCATAACTTGTGTCCATAAGAGCAGAACTATGGAGAAAGAAACAAATAACTTTTACTAAATGTATAACTACACATTTTGCCTACCCTAAATACCAATCTCTAATTTCAGCATTCACTCACCCATTCCAATATGATTGATGTGCCCCTAGAACGTGATTGAACCGAAAATGGAGGCCGACCATCACACTCAATACCAGAAACCGGATCGCTGTAATGGCATTTGTTGATGGGCAGTTGCAGAAAATTAGCCATTTGCAGCAAGCTAATAGTATACGCTATGCATGCTTGTTGGTGCACTAGGTCAGTTTCAGCAACCACACGAATTGGCTTTGGGAATGTTGATATGTCCTGCTCAGACTGATCCTCAAAGTCCTCTGGTTCTCCGGGATTTTCTGGGTCACAGATGTCCAACACAGCTTCTTCTATGCCGAGGATGGGAAGATTGTCAACTTCTCTTTGAATTGCAACACCAGCACTGAAAACAAGAACAATTTGATGCTTTTTCAAAAAACAATTAGGGAAGGACTTCCATTATTTTCAGGACAGAACATTTAATAAAAAAAACCTCAAAGATATAGGTGGGACATATTCCGAATCTAATGGATCTGAGGCCAAATCTTCATCAAACTCAATCCTGTGAAAGTAAACAGGTCATATTTTAAAACAATCAACAAAATATTTCTTTTTAAACATGTTAAGTAACTTACACACTGTCTTCTAGATTGTTTGCCCGTTTTTCGTTTAACCAAAGATCTGAATGTCTACAAAAAACAATAAATCATATAAATAAACTACCTAGAAATGAGAATACAATGTACATCTTAATGTGAATGCATGTCTACCTTTTCTCCAAAACCTCCAGCTCTTTCTCCTCTATAAAAGGCTGCACCCCTGCCACAGATAAGTCATCCCTGTTAAAAAATACAGTTTGTTTCAGTGAAATTGTCAATAAGGCTTGAATCAAACATAATGCCAATCCCATTTTTCTGGGAAAAAAAAGTACCGGTCAGATTCTACGGGACTGATTGAACTCGGGAGATCACCAGTCGCAGTAGTGGTTTTAGGAGTTGAGGCCTTGGGACTCCTTGATGCCATCATTTTTTCATAGCTATAAAGTAAATAAATAGACGTTACCTATACACACATGCATCTCATTGTATTACAGTTGGACTAACCACATTATATTACTAATATAGTCTGCAATTCTACGATACATATAGTACAGGTACTGAGGTACATAATCACTGCATCTGCAAGTTTCATAATGGTTTACATGCACAGTAGCAGCCCAATAATGTACACAGCTGTACTAAGCTAACAGATGCTAACGTTCATTCAAAAGCACTAATCAACGTAACAGTCATTATTTCTAGACATTCTTCATACAGAACAAAAAAAATGCTGAATGTGTCTCGCCAATCTGTTACTGTTCAGAAAAAAACCGAACCAAATGGAATCAGTCCATGTTGCTAAGTCAAAAAGCTAACACACAAAAATGCTATATCTCTTCGTATTCGAAGACACTAGGACGTTTAGAACTGAGTCACCGTCTTACCTTCTAATCAAGATAAACGCCAAATGAGGATCATTTTTTATCCCCAGAGCGTTTCGGAGACTTCTCCATTTCTCAAACGCATGGCCGAGAGCGACTCGGGTCTGAGCTCTCCGCCGGTCGGCCTCTCGCTTCGTTCTTTTCGTAGCACTAGTGACAATCTTTTTTCTCTTCGCTTGGCGTGGAGTTCCAGACGGTGATTCTGAAGCTGGTCTCTTAGAAGAAACTGCTGGATCCATCTTCAAATACGCGTGATACGGAGACGGGACAGATCCACTGAACGCGAGGGAACATATGAAGCCAAAACAGTGAACGGGCACGCGCATTGCGTCACTTCCGCTTAAACAGCGCGCGAGAAAGCGACCCGAGTCAGGGATTTCTCAATCACTGTATGCGCTCACAGAAGCAACCACAGTGAATCTGCTAATGCTCAGTTTACACACCAGGCAACTGCTGATGGACCACAGATGCAAAATATTGCATTATGGCATTTTTTAACTTACGCAATGCACCTGTCAAAATTATCGTTTTGACTCACGTTAATTACATTTTTTATTAACGCGTTATTTTTTTTAAATACCCGCCCATTTATCCATAAGAATATCACTCAGAATGCTGCGTGTGAGATGGCCTCCTCCGTGGCCGCTCTGGTTGTTGTTAGCGGCTGTGAGTGAGTGCAAGCTTTGCACGGGCTGCAAGCATGGATCTAGCTATTATAATAACAGCAGCAAGCGATTGCTCCGCAGTGTTGCCAACTCCTCAGTAAGGAAAGTAGCTATTGGCTGTCCCAAAAGTCGCTAGAAGTCGCTAAATGACGTCATCGCCTAATTTGCATAATTTGCCATTTGCAAATAACTGTAACGGACGCTGTAGGAGAGAGGAATAAGGTCGTGGGAGAGACAAAAGTGAGTAAAAACACCCTAAATATGTTTAGAACTACAAATGTACAAAAATAATTTCAACATTAACAACATTTAATGATTTTAATGCTTTGTCTAGATCCACATTACACACATCAGTTTTGTCCTGTATTGTTAAATGTTATAACAGCAAATGTAATCAAAAGATTGTTATGTAGGGTGAAATTTCTAGCTCTACAACCAACCCTCCTCCTTTATCCGGGCTTGGGACCGGCAAAGTGACCCAAAAGACACACTCTGGCAGAGTTACTTAGGTTTATTTTTGTAAGTTTTTTTTTTTTTTTCATAGTTTGGCATAACAAATGATTTTAATGTGACCCACTACTGAGAGAAAACAGAGTCACGGACAGAGCTGCCGCGGATGGAGTGGGGGGTAGTGGGGGGTGGCGGTGGTAGGAGTGGCCGGGGAGCTTTGGATGTGTGGTGGTGGTGGAGCTGAAGTTCAGTCTGCAGCAGCCTGAAAACTTCCTGTGCTTTTGAGTCTCCTCTCTCTCTCTCTGCTCCGCCCATAGACTGCAGCTGGGACTGCTGCGCAAGGCTACTGTGAGACTGCAGAACAATACGTGCTTCACGAGTCTCCAAAACACCAGATAAGTCGCCAATAACACCAGAAAAAGTCGCTAGATTTGTCGCTAGTCGCTTTTTTGAAAAAAAGTCGCTATAGGGGTCTGAAAAGTCGCTAAATCTAGCGACAAAGTCGCTAAGTTGGCAACACTGTTGCTCCGTTCACATACTCAGCGCTCTGCGCACTGTAATTTCCCTGGTTCTTGTCTGTCAGGCGCGCTCTGCGCACTGTATTCTCCCTGGTTCTTGACTGTCAGGCGTGAGTGTTGCTCGTGTGTGTCTTTGGGAACTAATTATTTTAAAATAGTCTCTTTCAATTGCAAGTTTTGTAATCTGTTTGTTTGATCAATGGATAAAAATAAATGCAATTTAATTAAATGGCACCTTGGCCTGTCTTATACCTGTTTGCCTGCAGGACAGTTTCCTAAACTAACATATCATACTAAAATAGGGTGGGGTTGTTGCAACAATTAATCTACTTAGAAGTTATCCTAAATTACAGCCAGCTAAAGCTCGGTACCACGACAAACGAAAAAGTAACGCAATAGTTACTTTTACTGCTAACTAGTTACTTTTATAGTGGAGTAACTCAGTTAGTGAGTCAATTACTTTTTGGTAGAAGTAACTAGTAACTATAACTAATTACTTTTTCAAAGTAACTTACCCAACACTGGTAATTATATTTGATAATCTCATTTAACTTCAATTGGAGTGGATTTGAAATAGAATGTTAAACATGCGATTAATCGTGAGTTAACTCACCATTACTATGCGATTAATCAACTAAAAAAAATGAATCGTTTGACAGCCCTAGTATATATATATATATATATATATATTTTGAACCGAGAATAGAACACATCTTTCATGTAATGAATAAAAATAAAAAATCCAAACTTTTGGTCTGTACTGTACATACATGATGAGATGAACACTTACACTTTCAACATGTCTTTTGTCCTATTAGATTGATTTAATTGATTTTGACATGACAAGCTATAATCAATCATGATCAAATATGTGTGTGTGTGTGTGTGTGTGTGTTTGAGCATTTACAAAATCCGGGTCTACGGTGTGCTCCCCCTCAACCCTGATTAGCATTTGTATAGCTCACAGCATTGCCATTTACATGTTAAAGCCTCCTGTGGAGGAGGGAGGAGGGGACAACAAACTGCCGAATCCCAGAAGTTTCACAGTAATATACAGGGCCGAAAAGAGACGAAAATCACACTTTTCATGCAGTGTTTGGTGGGCAGCCGTCTCTTGGCAGGTTTGCTGTTGTGCCATGTTCTTTCCATTTGGTTATGATAGATTTGATGGTGCTCCTGGGGATCATCAAAGATTTTGATATTTTTGTATATCCTAACACGGACTTGCACTTCTCAACAACACTGTTCCAGTACTTGTTTGGAGAGTTCCTTGGTCTTCATGGCAGTGTTTGGTTTGTGGTGCCTCTTGCTTAGGTGTTGCAGCCTCTGAGGCCTTTCAAAAAAGGTGTGTATATGTATTGACGGATCATGTGACACTTAGATTGCACACAAGTGGACATAATTTCACTAATTATGTGACTTCTGAAGGTACCAGAGCTTTTTATGGGCTTCATAACAAAGGGGGTGAATACATATGCACATGCCAATTTCCAGTTTTTCATTTTTGAAAAATAGTTTTATGTATATATTTTTCTCAATTCACTTCACCAACTTAGACTATTATTTTCTGTTCCATCACATGAAATTTAGATAAAAAAAAACATTGAACTAAAGGCTGTAATGTAACAAAATAGGTAAAACGCCACACAGAATACTTTTGCAAGGCACTATATATTGATCAGCCTTTACAAACTAAGGCCTGTGGGCCAAATGTGGCCTGCCGTGTGATGTTAGGTAATCCTCTTTCTTCCTAAAACAAAGTTGCCATTTGGGTAATTTCATAGTGTCATCCAGCCAACTTCTACAAGTCAGTCATTTTATACCTTGTTATAAAGCTCAAACCCTTTGGAATCCAGGCGTTGTTTTTATATACTGACATGTGTTTTTGATTGTGCCAGAAAATTCTATGTATGTTGCTAATGTAGCTGTGGTGTGAATCAATATGGACGCCATTTTAAAGACCCAAACAGCCTGAATCAATTCCAAACAGTCGTAAAATAAAAATATATGGCCAATGTTATGTGTGAGAGAAGATACATAGATATTTATAGACACATTTATATTTTGTAAAGGAATGCCAAAGGAAGTGTCGTCCTAATTCTGGACAAACCTTGAAGCAAGAATAGCTTTATATCACTTTTATAGTCACATGAAAGGCCTGGAGCTGAGGCGTCAGAAATGTGTCATGTTGTTGACACAGTTGAAGTGCAAAGAGTGATAAAAAAGTTGCCTTGTTTAAAATGCATTACTTTGATGGGTAGTGATAACCATAATGAGTTGTCAGGAGTGTGAAAGATTGCATCTTAAAACTAAATATGTACAGTTGAGTGATGCATATAGCAGAGGAAGAACCGAAGATAGTAATTTAGACCTATTTACCCAATCTTTGAACTAGTGCAGTCCATAAGAACTAGTTTAGTCCCAATTGAGACCCAGTCCTGTTAAAGACATAGTTTAGTCTGTCTTGAGTATTATTAAAGTAGGGGTACTTAACATTCAAACCACTACAAATTAACAAAGTAAATCGTTGTGTTAAACTGTCTTTATTTGCCTTTTATTACCAAACACACAAAGATGTCTCATTGAAAGCTACCACATGAAGATGTAAGTGAGTGGGATAATGATTCATGATTTGCATTTTAGTGTTTGTAAGATACGGCACTTCCACTCCGAGAATGTACAGGGTGCAGTCTTTGCGCTTAGCAGAAAAGCATTGGACGACAATCCCTGCTCAGCTTTCCATCTCACGAGACCCAATAACTATAAACGTATTATGTGACATTGTGCTAATAAATGCAATAGTATCATAGGGTGAAAATGTAATGCAGTTATACCGGGAGCTGCGAATAACACTCTATTATGTATGGACTCAATGTATGACCGGTCTTCACCTTTTAAACATTGCAGCAGTTCAGTGTAAGTCCTGGTTGCGTTGGTATGGGCAGACAGTAAAACACACATGGAGTTACTGTTTGTTCGTATTTTGACATTATTTCAGAAAATAAATTTAAATTTACATTGATAAGGAAATAGAGTAATGGTTTTAGACAAGGTTACAGGTATATTATAAGGTTTAGGGTAATAGTTCTTAGTAACACTTCAAACATATGCTCAGATGACAGCTAGCAGTTGTAAAACTTTGACAGTAACAGCCCACAATCACAGCCCAACAAAAAGGATCATCAGGTTCTAGTTTATTTCCTATTTTTTTCTCTATTTTTACCAATGCTATGTGGAAAACACACAGATATACTTTCTGGTGAGACAAAACGACCCTGGAAGTCTGGCTGCTGTGGTAGACTGCTTCAATGATGTGAAGTTGGATGGCTCATAACTTTCTGCAACTCAACACCTCCAAATATGATGTCCTCCTCACAACCTGCCCCAATAACCTCCCATATCCAAACCCAATTCAGCTCCCTACCATCAATAATCACTTCCCCCACTTGTAACCTCTGTGTCATCTTCAACTCTCAACTCACCTGCAACCACGTCAAAACAAACTACCCAATCTTGTTTCTTTCACCTTCACACCATTTTGAAAAATGCTCAGCTCCTACTGATTTCCACAAAGTTGTTAACGCCCTAATCTTCTCTTGCCTTGATTACTGTAACACCATCCTCTCCCACCTCAAGATCCCCAAGATCGAGGCACCGGATGAAGAGTGACTGAGCCTTCTCGATCCTGGCTCCTTGGCTCTGGGACGACTTTTAAATCACTTCATAAAACCCACTTTAATTGAACATCATTTTCCTGTTAGTTTTGCATTTCACGTGTTGTATTTTACTGTTCCACTTTGTCTTTGTTTTGGTCATTCTTGTTGTTTTCTTGTATACTGTTTTTTTCTTTACTTTGTTTTATTATGACTGTTTTAATGGCTGTTTTTCACACTACGAGCTAGAAATCACTAAACGTTCTATGAAGTTGCTCTTTGTAGACAATTGCTCATGACACTACAATTGTGGGTTTCTTACCAGGTGATGAAACTTGCAGCAGTACAGACAAGGTTGACCAGTTCTATACTTAGTGCAATGAAATCTACCAGCATTTCATTAAAAATAGAATACATAATATGAAATAAGTATATATTATTTGATATATACAGTATGACATTATATATACATGTGTGTATGAAATGAGCTAAACTCTTGAATGAAGGTACAGTAATGAAGCAAAAGTCAAAGGCACAAAAAACTTTATTTTTAAGGTAACAGTGTATCTATATGGTTGATACAGTGATTTTTAATCAGAATCAGAATCATTTTTATTGCCACGTAAGTAACATGAGGTCACAGACTAGGAAATTGCTAGTTTGTTACTTTGGGTAAGATGGAACTTTATGCAACTTTAGGTAGGTAACTTCAACTTTCATACAGTATTTGGTGACCTTTTCAATTCAGTGCTGGGGACATACAGAAACATGGTTGTTCAGACTCCACACAGACATAGATTGCACTTCTTGCTTCAGCATCACTGTACTGCAAGCGCTGAATGTCATCCGACACCCAGTCCAACTTGAACATTGGAAGTAGTGCAGCTGCCAGGATGTTCTCTTTTTCTTCAAGCCTGTCATCCAATCTTTTGCAGATTGCCTGAATCATGGTTTGGATTAGAGGACGACATGCAGTCAGACCTTCTGTAGCTGTAGGCTTTGAGCTCTCATCCAGAAGCCCTCTCAAGTCATTTTTCAGCTGCACAATTGTGGGCACCAGGTACCCAAGGAATGTGTTTTTCTTACCTTGAAGAATGTTTAGTACAGGGGCTAAGGGACGCATCACACTCACAAAGTTATGGATGAAATCAGTCCCCTGTGGGGAAAACCGCCGAAGGCCGAACTAATCACAGATGGTGTGCAGAAGCAGCCTGTCATATTCAGGAGCTAGATCACCTGGCGCTATCAGGTTGCTGGCCTGTGGAGTCAATGTGGCTATGTGACTCAGGCACTGCATGGAGAGGAACATTGAGTTCCATTGTGTGTTATTTGGAGTGACAAAGCCAATCTTTAGCTTTTTCTGAGGCTTTTGAGCTCCGTTTAACTCTGTTCCACAGAGCACATGCTTTGGAAAACACAGGCCTCGCCAGTATGTTGTACTGCCTGTCAGTTAAATTGTTTTTGTGGGCATGTAACAAACCGGCCGTTCGTTACCTAACCCACACTGCACTTTTGAACATGGCTAGATTGCACATATAAAGACATTGCACATATATTCATGTAAGAATGTTTATTGAGAGGGCTGTGGTTGTCCGTGGGTCCGGTGTGGTGCGTTCCGGGTAGGGTGCCGGTCCTGCGGAGGCAACATGTAATTAGAATTAGAATTGGGCATAGTGCAATATGTGTAGCTTAAGAAGTGGTAATGTTTTAGTGTTTGTGCATGCGGTGAATGGTCGGGTGTCTGGGTGCGTGAATGTGTGTGTGAGCGCAGTTTGTTTACCTTGTCTCTTGTGTCCAGGATAGCGTGTCTGGCGGAAAGAGTCCGGGGGGGAACGGACGCCGCTAAAACCCGTTCCGGGCTGAACCAAGGGGCAGAATAGGCGGGGGGGGGACTGCAGGGTTGTAACGGGTTTTAGGTCTTGGTTTATTTTGTTGAGTGGTTTGGGTTGGGATTGTGTATAGTGGGGTTTTTTTCTATGTCTTTGTATTTTGGTTGGGGTTTATATGTGAGGGTTGTAGAGGTTGTGAGAGCAAATGTGACATGTGGACACCTGCTTATCTAGAGTGGTTTTATCCAATTTAGAGGGAGGGTATTTAATGAGTCTCATGCTCTCACTCTGGGTTGGGCTGCTGGATGAGCTACACTGATTGAGTCCTCCCATGCACTTTAATGCATTTGCACTTTATTATGGTGAACTTTGCATTTTTTCACAAAAAAAAAAAGAAAATAAATTTGAAAAGTGGACCCTCAAGACTGCCTCCCTGGTGTTTGTGTGCCCACCGCCGCCCACTCGTGCCTCCCTGTTACATTTGGTGTCAGAAGTGCTACTCAACGCTGTGAGTACAAAAACTCAACATGAACACTAGAGGAGGGAAAAAGGCAGAGGAGCCAGATGACGGGGGTGCTATACTGTCTGGCTCTGCAACGTCTTGTGGTGGTCCAAACAATGAAGTGGAGGAATTGACGGCCCTGGTGAAATCCTTGATCTTAGACCAGAGTGCCAGAGACAAACGACTGGAGAAAGAAATGTGTCTACAGGAGCAACGCTGGAAGGCTATGCAGCAGCAGTTTCAGCAGATCCAGCAGCAGCAAGGTCAGCAGTCTGAGCACTCAGAGCTAAATGTGCGAAGACGTACGATCGGTATACAGCCGTCTCGTGACTATGAAGAGGACTTTGAAGATGACGGGCCAGACCCTGGCAGCGATGGCTACAGGCCGCGGAGGGAGCCCAAACTCCCGGTTTTGACACCGGAAGACGACATTGAACATTTTTTAATCACGTTTGAAAGAATGGCTCAGGTCTGTCACTGGCCAGAAGAAGAGTGGGCGGTCCGTCTGGTTCCCTTGTTAACTGGGAAGGCACGGAGCGCTTTCGTGCTGATGGACATTCGTTACTCTGACAACTACGAAAAGGTGAAGGAAGCCATTTTGGCCAAATATGAAATAACGAAAGAAACTTACCGACGTCGCTTCAGGTCACTTAAAATTGAGCCTGATGAGACTCCGCAGGAGCTTTACGTGCGTTTAAGGGACTTGTTAAACCGATGGTTCCAACCAGAGAAGGTGACTAAAACGGACATGTTGGAGAACCTTATTCTGGAGCAGTTTCTGCAAATGGTCAGTCCGGAGCTGGAGGTGTGGATCCGGGAGCGTGACCCACACAGTGCAGAAGAAGCCGCTCGGCTGGCAGAGGCCTTCCTATCTGCACGCCAAGGGACCAGAGCTGGCTTCTCCGGACGGGAGCCCCGCTTCACCCAGCCAAGTAAGTCCTTTGGGGGTGATAGGTCTGGTCCTGTCCCGGGGGGTAATATCAGTAAGCCATCTCCACCTTACCAGTCTCACTCGGGTCCATCAAAATCCTCGAATTGGCCACAGCGTCAGGAGGTTAGGTGCTACAACTGTAATAACTTGGGTCATACACAGCATTTCTGTCCAGCCCTAAAATCTAAGCAGTCGTTGTTGTGTGCTGTACCAAGACCAGCTACAGTACCAAGTGCAAACAAAGGGGGGCGCACAACGCCTGCGCTTATCAATGGCCAAAAAGTAGAGGCGCTGTTGGACTCTGGTTGCTTCCAGTCTGTAGTTCTGTCCAGTTTGGTTCCAGAGGAGAGGTGGTCTAGAGACAGAACACAACTTATCTGTATTCATGGAGATGGACATCTGTACCCCACAGCTGAGGTCTATTTGACAGTCGGAGGGCAAACCTATTTGTTAAATGTGGCCCTGGCAGGGAACTTGCCTTTTGCGGCCATTCTCGGTAATGATCTTCCCACCTTACGTGATCTTATAGCTCAAAGTAACCTAAAAGGAAAGGTCAATACAGATTTTGAAAGTGGTGAACCTGTTAACTCTGTAAATGTCCTCACCAGGGTCCAAAAAGAAAAGGCTTTGCTAGAAGAGCTGCCTTTTTGGGAGGAAGATTTGGAGGCTCAGCCAGGGAAGAGCAGGAAGACAAGAGCCCAGAAAAGACAAGAGAAGTTTGTGGGCTCCCCTAAAGAAAACTGTGATTTGGCTAAACCCCTCAGTCCAGTTGCGTTTGAGATCCCATCAGATATTGGTGCACTTCAAAAGCAAGACCCATCTCTCAAAGCATGGTTTGGAAATGTGACCAATCAGAAGGAAACAAAAATCTTAGATGGGGCACAATACGTTATTAAAGATGGCATTTTGTATCAAGTTAATGAGAGAACTGAAGCCCTTGCGTTACCACACCAGTTCAGACGACAGGTTATGGAACTGGGCCACTCAATTCCCTGGGCCGGCCATATGGCTTTCCAAAAAACCATGCGCCGAATTGGCAGTCGCTTTGCATGGCCGGGTATGTATACCCAAATTATGCAGTTCTGTAAATCTTGTGAAAAGTGTCAGTTGACAGCAGGGAAGGGAGTTGCTCAGGCCCAGTTACAGCCGCTACCTATAATTGGTACCCCATTTGAAAGAATTGGCATGGACATTGTGGGCCCACTTGAGAAAAGTTCTGCTGGAAACCGTTTCATTTTGGTTATTTGTGATTATGCTACGCGCTACCCTGAAGCCTTTCCGCTGCGCTCAATCAAGGCAAAACAAGTTGCTAATTGTTTATTGCAGCTATTTTCTAGAGTGGGTGTCTCCAAAGAAATTCTGACAGATTGCGGTACCAATTTCATGTCAAAGTTCTTAAAACAAGTCTATCAGTTGTTGGGGATTAAGGGGATCAGGACCACACCTTATCACCCCCAAACGGACGGATTGGTAGAGCGCTACAATAAGACTCTGAAACACATGCTGCGCAAGTTTGTTTCCTCCACATGCACTGACTGGGACCAGTGGTTGCCTTATCTGCTGTTCGCCTACCGGGAGGTTCCACAGGCGTCCACCGGCTTCTCGCCCTTCGAACTGTTGTATGGACGCCAGGTGCGGGGGCCACTGGATCTCCTGAGGGACTACTGGGAGCAGACGGGGAAGGAAGGGGAAAACGTCATCTCTTATGTTATTAACATGAGGGAGCGACTCGAGACTATGTCGGCACTGGCGCAGGAGAACCTGAGGGAGGCGCAACAGCGTCAAAAGACGTGGTTTGACCAAAAAGCTAAACGGAGAGTCTTCAGCCCAGGCCAAAAGGTACTGTTGCTCCTACCAACTAGTGACAATAAGCTGCTTGCTAAATGGCACGGTCCTTATGACATCACAAAGAAGGTGGGAAATGTAACTTATGAACTCTTTATGCCGGAAAGACAGAAGAAGCACCAAATTTTTCATGTTAACCTCCTCAAAGAGTTTCACACACGTCAGGAGCCTGCACAACAGTTGTTGGTCCGGGTTGTGCAGGATGAAGAAGTCTCAGAGAAATATTTTCCCACCTGTAGTGAGGACACTGTGTCCATTGACCTCTCCCACCTCTCTCCCTCCCAGCAGGAATCCCTTCAGTCACTGCTTGACCCATCTCTTTTCAAGGAGAGTCCTGGCTTCACCTCGTTGGTGCAGCATAAGATACGGCTGAAACAGAATGCCCCAGTCCGTCAAAGGAGCTACAGGATACCAGAGCGGTTGGTGCCGGTTCTACAAAAAGAAATAATGCTAATGCTGGAGCTTGGCATCATTGAAGTGTCCAGCAGCGAGTGGTGTAGCCCCATCGTTCTGGTACCAAAGAAGGACAGCTCTTTGCGTTTTTGCATTGATTTTAGATACCTGAACACAATTTCCAACTTCGACCCATACCCAATGCCACGGATTGACGATCTTTTGGAGCGAGTGGGCGGAGCATTGTACATCACCACCTTGGACCTCAGTAAAGGCTACTGGCAACTGGCGCTGGCCCCAGAAGCAAAAGAGCTCACTGCATTCAAGACACCATTTGGTATGTACCAGTTTAAAGTAATGCCATTTGGTCTGCAGGGGGCGCCAGCGACTTTCCAGCGCCTGATGGACGACATACTGCGGGACGTGGCCGACTTCTCAGCAGCCTACTTAGACGACGTTGTGGTGTACAGTAGCTCCTGGGAAGAACATTTGCACCACCTCCGGGAGGTCTTGCAGAGGATCAGAGCGGCGGGTCTCACCATCAACCCCCGGAAGTGTGCAGTGGCCCACCGGGAAGTGCAGTATCTGGGCTTTACTATTGGTTTCGGGAGGATCAAGCCACAGGTGGACAAAATGGACGCCGTCCGCTCCTTCCCAATCCCCACCACAAAAAGAAAGGTGAGGGGATTTATTGGTCTAGTCGGCTGGTACAGAAAGTTTGTGCCAAACTTTTCTGAGCGATCTGCTGTTTTAACTGATCTGACTAAGAATGCAGCCCCCAATAAAGTGCGCTGGACAGAGGAATGTGAGCGCGCCTTTAAAGACTTGAAGGAGGCCATTTGCAGAGAACCGGTCCTACACAGCCCGGATTTTAGTCATCCCTTCATCCTCCAGACGGACGCCTCGCAGTGTGGGCTGGGAGCTGTCCTGATCCAGGAGAAGGAGGGGGAGAGGAGACCAGTTGTTTTTCTTAGTCGGAAGCTGTTGGACCGTGAGACCAGGTACTCGACAGTTGAAAAGGAGTGCCTGGCAGTGAAATGGGCTGTTGACTCTCTCAGGTACTACCTGCTTGGACGTCACTTTGTGCTAGAGACCGATCATCGCGCGCTCCAGTGGTTGCACCGGATGAAGGATGCCAACAACCGCATCACTGGATGGTATCTCTCACTGCAGCCCTACAATTTTACAGTACAGTATCGCCCGGGCAAGTCTAACGTTGTTGCTGACTGGCTCTCTAGAAGCGCAGAAGACAGAGGCTTCGCCAGGGAGAAGGAGGGGGAAGTGTAACAAACCGGCCGTTCGTTACCTAACCCACACTGCACTTTTGAACATGGCTAGATTGCACATATAAAGACATTGCACATATATTCATGTAAGTAAGAATGTTTATTGAGAGGGCTGTGGTTGTCCGTGGGTCCGGTGTGGTGCGTTCCGGGTAGGGTGCCGGTCCTGCGGAGGCAACATGTAATTAGAATTAGAATTGGGCATAGTGCAATATGTGTAGCTTAAGAAGTGGTAATGTTTTAGTGTTTTGTGCATGCGGTGAATGGTCGGGTGTCTGGGTGCGTGAATGTGTGTGTGAGCGCAGTTTGTTTACCTTGTCTCTTGTGTCCAGGATAGCGTGTCTGACGGAAAGAGTCCGGGGGGGAACGGACGCCGCTAAAACCCGTTCCGGGCTGAACCAAGGGGCAGAATAGGCGGGGGGGGGGACTGCAGGGTTGTAACGGGTTTTAGGTCTTGGTTTATTTTGTTGAGTGGTTTGGGTTGGGATTGTGTATAGTGGGGTTTTTTTCTATGTCTTTGTATTTTGGTTGGGGTTTATATGTGAGGGTTGTAGAGGTTGTGAGAGCAAATGTGACATGTGGACACCTGCTTATCTAGAGTGGTTTTATCCAATTTAGAGGGAGGGTATTTAATGAGTCTCATGCTCTCACTCTGGGTTGGGCTGCTGGATGAGCTACACTGATTGAGTCCTCCCATGCACTTTAATGCATTTGCACTTTATTATGGTGAACTTTGCATTTTTTCACACAAAAAAAAAGAAAATAAATTTGAAAAGTGGACCCTCAAGACTGCCTCCCTGGTGTTTGTGTGCCCACCGCCGCCCGCTCGTGCCTCCCTGTTACAGGGCAGCAACAAGATTTAAGGTGTGGGCCATGCACCTATTGTGAGGGGGAGGCAGGGATCCTCTAACGCTGAGAGGGGTGCTGGCTCAAGCCCATCATCATTATCACCATCATCCAAACTGTCAATTGGACAGAAGCCTCTTCCACTGTTTCATCAGCAGCTGCAGCCGCAGCTGTAATAGCAACACCCTTTCCAAAACAGTTAAATGCCTTATAGTCGGCTGCAAATATGGTTTGACCCCCAAAAAATTCTAACAAAAGGTTTCTCAGTGGTTAACAGTAGTATCAGATGTACTTAAAAAACATATTAAAAGTTTACCAAAGTTTGACTCCAAAAAAGGCCTCACCATCAGGTCCTTAAAATTCCTGTTTCTCCTTTGTATTTCTCCTAGACCAGGAATATTAGTTTCTGATATCTGTTTTACCAACAGTTGGTAGAGCATTGGCCTTCAGGCCTGACGGTCGTGGGTTCAATTACCACCTCTACACCTTCTCCACCGACTCCCACTGATGACTGCTGTCGTTGTGTCCTTGGGCAAGACACTTAACCCCACTTTGCCCAAAGCCCCCACTGAAAGATCAAGGCTATGCTCACACTCAGAGAGCAGCCGTCCTCCTGTGGACTCACCACCTGCAGAGGATCAGTGAGGGGCTGGTGCTATGAGACTTGGGTGGCATCTCTGATTGCCACCCCCCTGACCCAGAAATGGATTAAAGGGTAGAAAATGGATGGATGGATGGATATCTGTTTTGGTCATGTAATATTCTAATTAGTATACTTGCATGAAAAATAAGTGATTACAAGTACAATTAAATATGAAAGCAATTGTTTATAAGCATATGTATGCGAAAAAGTAGTAACATTTTCCTTAAGTAATCCCATATTTCTCTTTTATCATATCGTTTTTCCTAGTGTTGGTGATTTTTGTGGTTCATAACCATTATTTTGATTCCAATAAAGAATAAATTCATTAGAACTGTGTGGTGCTGTAAAATTAGTGAAAACAGGGCGTGTAGGCTCAGTACCGCTAACCTCTTGTGTTTTTTTTAATATAAATATTTTTATTTATTTTATAATTGTTATTTATTTTGTTTTTTGCCTTTTGTTTATTATGCATATATATATGTATATATATTTTTTTCTTATTCATACATATATTTTTCTATTTTCTTCCGTTGTTTCCTCTTATTGAAAGAGCATGTGGGCAGATTTTTTTCATGTTTATAGCATATTTGTTGAGCCACTTCTGAATTGAATAAAAGTCCTCTTGTAGATAAATTTGCAGTTGTGGTAAGTTTGCACCTGACAGACGACATCGGCATATAGATGAGTCTGGAAATGACTACACACTTGGGGTAGGTCATTGATGAAGATAGAAAATAAAAGAGGTCCAAGGGTTGAGCCCTGTGGTACCCCTTTTTCCAGTTTGAGAACCATTAAAAACTACAAACTGTCGTCTATTGTGAAGCAATGGACCATAAAAGAGCATTTCTACTGAGACCTATTGAGTAG
Source organism: Knipowitschia caucasica (assembly GCA_964034765.1). Classification (NCBI taxonomy): domain Eukaryota; kingdom Metazoa; phylum Chordata; class Actinopteri; order Gobiiformes; family Gobiidae; genus Knipowitschia; species Knipowitschia caucasica. The sequence goes on along the minus strand of OZ035843.1, from coordinate 10,726,323 downwards.
AGTTTGTCCAATAGTAAACAGTGGTCTACTAGATCAAAAGCCTAGGAGAGATCAAGAAAAATGCCACCTGTGTACTGGTTATTATCAAAGGAAGGGAAAAGGAAGGGACAACATCCTCATCCGGAGGCAGAGGCTGAGGATGTTGGGGCGGATGCTTCCATCTCCCTGGCTTAAGTCACAAAGGTGGTTGGCAGTCTCCTTGGTGGCAAGGCTCCGGGAGTGGATGAGATCCATCCTGACTATCTAAAGTCTCTGGATGTTGTAGGACTGTCTTGGCTGACACGTCTCTGCAACATCGCGTGTCGCTCGGGGGCGGTGCCAATGGAGTGGCAGACCGGGGTGGTGGTCCCTCTCTACAAAAAGGGGGACCGACCCAGAGGGTGTCTTCCAATTATCGTGGGATCACACTCCTTAGCTTCCCCGGTAACGTCTACTCCAAGGTACTGGCGAGGAGACTTCAACCGATGGTTGAATCTCGGATTCAGGAGGAGTAGTGTGGTTTTTGTCCCGGCCGCGAAACTCTGGACCAGCTCTATACTCTCCATCAGATACTCGAGGGTTCATGGGAGTTCACTCTACCAGTCCACATGTGCTTTGTGGATCTGGAGAAGGCGTTTGACCGTGATCCCCGGGGTGTCCTTTGGGGGGTTCTCCGGGCTTACGGGGTCCTCTGCCCTCTGCTGAGGGCCGTCCGGTCCCTGTATGACCAGAGTCAGAGCTGCATTCGCATTGCTTCTATTCACTGTTTTTATGGAAAGAATTTCTATGCGCAGCCAGGGGTCGGAGGGGGTCCGGCTCGGAGACCACAGGATTTCATCTTTGCTGTTTGCGGATGATGTTGTCCTGTTGGCTCCAATAAACCAGGACCTGCAACATGCACCTGCAACATGCACTGGGACCTCCAAATCTGAGGCCATGGTGCTCAACCGGAAAAAGGTGCCATGCCCTCTCCAAGTGGGTGGGGATGTTCTTGTTCAAGTATCTCGGGGTCTCGTTCACGAGTGAGGGAAGGATGGGGCGTGAGATTGACAGGTGGATCGGTGCAGTGTGCGCAGTGATGCGGTCGATTTACGGGTCAATCTTCGTTCCCTCCCTCACCTATGGTCATGAGCTTTGGGTAATGACCGAAAGAACAAGATCAGATTCAGATTCATTTATGATAATGCTGTTTCAACTACAGTTGAACCTGATGAAATCTCACACAACAAAGAGACGAAGTTAATCTTTTACTTGTTACATTGTACAAGGAGAATGTCTTGACAGAGGCAAGGCACAGACCCTAGCCTCTCTCAGGACAAGTCTGAAGATTCACAGTCTGCAAGCCCCTTTTGGTAGAACAAGACACACCTTCGTATGCAGATGGGAAAGGAAGAAACCAACACAACAAAAGACACTTAGCATATGAGCTCCCCAGACCTCCCGGTGTCTTCCTGAAGCTAACGTGAATTACAATACAGAGCATTCAGCACATAGCCACATATGATTTACCAAAATGATAACTTAAGTTACATTCCAATATCAATTTATTTGCCATTTGCAGTAAAAAAAACCACATTGGAACACATTAGCAAAAAGTCTCCAGTGTGCACAGACAAATACAGACATAAAACAACATTAAAAGACAGAAATAAAACAGTGAACAAATGTCACTGTGAAATCGATCGACTAAAACAGTTACAAAACAAGTGCAAATCATTAAAGTGCTCTGTTCACACTGATAACAGCTTGTTGTATAAAAACTGTTAGCGTAACGAGATGTCCTGCATCTCAGAGAGCGATATCTTCTGCCAGAGGGAAGAAGCTGGAACATGGCTTTCCCAGGGTGGCCAGAAGAGTCATTAACAATCCTAAGAGCTTTGTTTAAAAGTCTGGGTTTATAAAGAACCTCCAGAACAGGAAGCTCACAGCCCACGGTCCTCTTTGCAGAGCGGAGCACCTTGTTTAAAGCTCTCTTTTCTTTATCTGTGATGTTTCCAAACCACACAGACACAGAACCAACAAGTAAACTCTCAATGGTGCAGCGGTAAAAGTTAAGCAGAATCTTAGAGTTAGTGGTAAATTCTCTAAGTTTACGCAGAAAGTAGAGACGCTGACGAGCTTTCTTAACGACTCGGTCAGTGTTTTTAACCCATTTCAGGTCGTTAGACAGGGTTAAACCCAGAAACTTGCACTCCTCTACGATCTGCATCTGGGAGTTGTCGATTACGACAGGCAAATGAAAACTATTGCTCTATAAGAGGATTCATCCTTGTTACTGATGAGACCGATGATGGTGGTGTCATCAGCATATTTGATGATCAAGTTTGAGTCAGAGGATGACACACAATCGTGAGTGTACAAAGTAAAAAGCAAAGGACTCAAAATACATCCCTGAGGAGAACCAGTGCTCACAGAAACAACATCAGAAAAACAGTCATTGAGATTCACTCTCTGAAATCTGTCAGTTCAAAAGCTAAAAATCCATTTACACATGGCAACACTTAAACCGAGAGACATGAGCTTTTCAATCAGTTTACCTGGGACAAGGCATTTAAAAGCAGAGCTATAATCGATGAAAAGCATTATCGCGACAGATTTACTAGTGTCCAAGTGACTGTAGACAGAGTTCAGAGCAAAGGAGATGGCATCTTCCACACTCCTGTTCTGTCTGTAAGCAAACTGGAGCGGGTCAACACTCACAGGGATCTGGCTCTTAATGAAGTCCAGCACAAGCCGCTCAAAAGTTTTCATAAGAACAGACGTGAGGGCCACAGGACGATAGTCATTCAGGCATGTCACAGGAGTTTTCTTAGGAACTGGAATGATGGTCGACTCTGTAAAGCAGTTCGGCACAGTACAGTTCCTTGGCGACAGGTTGAAAATGTCTGTTAGAACAGAGCACAGTTTCAGGACACGAGGAGGGATGCCGTCAGATCCTGTAGGGCTACTTTGTAATCCGCACGTGGGTGAATGTAAACAGCACATAAAAATATCACTGAAAACTCACAGGGAAGATAAAAAGGGCAGCAGCATTCCAGATTGGCAGTACATGTTTGGTTCACGATTCGAGTGTCCGTGCACCAGCGCTGATTAATTAAAAAGCACACACCTCCGCCTCTGGCCTTGCCCGTGGTCTCCTTCACTCTGTCCGCGCGGTGAGCGGTGAATCCCGGGGGCTGAACAGCAGAGTCCGGGACGTTCGAGTGGAGCCACGTCTCGCTGAGGCAGAACACAGCGCAGTCCCGGGCCTCGTCCGTCTTGTTGGGCAGAGACTGGACGTTGGCCAGGTAGATGGAGGGCAGAACGGTCTTGGAGGAGCGGCTTCGAACGAGCAGACCGCCTCGCCTTCCCCGGTGTCTGCGCCTCCTTCGCCGACTCGAGGTGCCCAGCTCCACACCGCGGAGAGAACGCCGGAGAGGCCCGGTCCCCTCGCTCTGTTGGCGGCCACTGCCGCGGCCACTGCCGCGGCCCGCCTGCCGTGCTCCACGGGCCGCTCGAGTGGGACACCCGAGGAAGTTTGTGCACCTCAGTTCGGGTAGTACGAGTGACCCGTCACACGCTAGGTCCCGAATGTCCTCCGTGTGGCCGCGGTAGAAGCATTCTGTGAACGCCAAGCAGGGGCCGTGGTGGAAGGGACAGGGGGATCATAACACTGGGCATGTGGGAGAAAGTAGCGGGGTAGACATCCACGGGGAACACGGGAGACCCGGGAGAAGTCGCGGGGGAGCCGCGTGAAAAAAACACATCGCTAATCGCGTTCACTGCCTTTACCAACAGCGATGATGAGGATCAATGCAGTTTTTGAGAGAAAATAATCCACAAAAGTGGATCAGAAGTGTTGAAGAGCCTGTTGTTTCTTGTTGAGACGATCTGACAAGTTCTGTGCCCATTCATTTCATCTCTCTGTTTCTAAACGATAAATCCTGGAGCCTCATTTCCACTGAGAAAAATAGAAAGCCCACTACTTCTTTGAAAGGGAAATATTGAAACCAATCTCCAGATTTCATGACTGTAAACTATAAAGAGTGCTGTCTTGATCACTGAAGGTCTTTGAAAATAATACAATTCCATATGGCCGCCGACCAGTACTAAAACATTATGTATAATCTGGATCAGGGAATTTATTTCTATCCCAAATTCATTTCATACTAAAGATATTTCACATTGACTGTTTATAGTATTCCCTGATCTCAAATAACTCCCAAGCTACAGCTTTTTGAAGTCTTTATAAAATAATTAACAATTTCCAAAATGGCCGCCACCTTGATGACATCACAATATGCAAATTAGATGGCGAATCAACTTCCATCCCAAAGTTTGGTTCAAACTGAAGATATTTCTAATTTACAGTATGCCTTTATCTCAAACCATTTTAAAGTTATAGCCTTGAAAAAACTAAAGGGTTAAGAAGCGCCTCTCGGTCATACTTCACAGTGGCAAGTGACTCAAAGACAAAACTCAACAAAACACAGATTGCGCACACTAGGGCTCTCACTGTGGCGCCATGACAGGGCGCCATCTTGCTTATATCGCGGATACAAGTGGTCGAAATGAGCTTCCTCCGCAGAGTGGCTGGGCGCTCCCTTAGAGATAGGCTGAGGATCTCAGTCACACGGGAGGAGCTTGGAGTAGAGCCACTGCTTCTCCATATTGAGAGGAATCAGTTGAGGTGGCTCGGGCATCTGTTCCGGATGCCTCCTGGACGCCTCACTGGGGAGGTGTTCCGGGTGCATCCCACCAGGAGGAGGCCCCTTGGAAGACCCAGAACATGCTGGAGGGACTATGTCTCTCAGCTGGCCTGAAAACGCCTTGAGGTCCCCCCAGACGAGCTGGAGGAAGTGTGTGAGAGGGAAGTCTGGGCGTCTCTGCTTAGACTGCTGCCCCCGCGACCCGGCAACGAATGAAGCGGAAGAAAATGGATGGATGGGAAAACATAATTTGTAAATTAAAGTAGTGCCTTAGTAGTTGAGTAGCCGGACTGGAAGTCTGACTGATGGGGAGATAAGATGTTGAAGTTACAGTTGGCGGAAAATGATCTTTTCCATTATTTTAGTGATAGTGCATATAATAGAGATGGGCCGATAGTTACTGACATCGGACTGGTCTCCACCTTTAAAGATGGGAGTAACCCTTGGAGTTTTCCAGATGAGAGGGACAGAGCACATACTTAGTGACAGGTTAAATAGGTCGGTTAGTGGATAGATGAGCACACTGGATCCCAATAGAAGGTATTTTTACATAAGCCGTCTGGACTAGCCGCACTGTTAGTTTTAAGCTCGTTTATAGCTTGTATTGCATCCAAATATGAAATCTGATTGAAAGAAAATGATGTCTCAGGAACAACGTCAAATAGTGGATTAGGTAAGTATGGATGAGTGCTGTGTACTGCTTATGGACGAGAAATATTCATTAAAGCATTCAGAGATTAAGTTAAGATCAGCAATGGTAGTAGTATTAACAGTAACATGATTGGTTGAGTTTCTTTTGGACCTACCCAGAAGCTGGTCTAGGTGTTTCCAAAATTGTTTAGAATTATTGTAGTTCAGACCGAGGGCTTCCTTAAAGTAATTGGACTTGGCTCTCTCCCAGTCGTTAGGGTCCTTAGACTCTCTCTATTTAGTCCAAGCTTGGTGTCGACGTTTAAAAAGATTAATTACGTGAATAGTTTTAAATTGGGCATGTTTATCAATTACTTTAAGGACTTCAGAATGATTCACCCCAAAGATAAAACCTTACAGTAATATCACAAAGGCATGTATTCCATAAGTATGTAACAATCTCAGTGCAATTTAGACAAGTCCAATGGATTCATAGAATGTCACCTCTGTTTGGCACAACGCCTCCGACTCCGCTCCTTACGCACCACATTGGTGACCCCGACGTCAGTCCCGCAGAAGTTTCTGAGACTGATCAAGGTACAGAGCAAAACCGTATGGCGCAGTCCACCGCTCTCAAGCTGCCTGAGTTTTGGGCAACAGTAGCTCAGTTGGTAGAGCATCGGCCTTAAGGCCAGAAGGTCGTGGGTTCAATTCCCACCTCTGCACCTTCTCCACCGACTCCCACTGATGACTGCTGTCGTTGTGTCCTTGGGCAAGACACTTAACCCCACTTTGCCCAAAGCCCCCACTGAAAGATCAAGGCTTTGCTCACACTCAGAGAGCAGCCGTTCTCCTGTGGACTCACCACCTGCAGAGGGTCAGTGAGGGGCTGGTGCTATGAGACTTGGGTGGCATCTCTGACTGCCACCCCCCTGACCCAGAAATGGATTGAAGGGTAGAAAATGGATGGATGGATGGATGGACACGTGCTATTACCATGTCGTCTCGGCGCTCGGGAGCTCCACGGCGACCAGGACAGTGAGTTTCATCACTTCTCCTCCAGCGCACGGGAAGTATGCGGGTATTAAGGCATATCTGCTGAAGATTTTTGAACTGTCACGTTCCGAACGGGCCCGACGCCTCCTTTCTATGAAGGGCCTGGGGGATTGCAAGCCCTCAGAACACATGGAGGTGATGTTAAACCTGCTGGGCAGCAAATTTACTTTTTATGGAACTGTTTCTGCGACACATGCCACCTCACGTGCAGACGGCTCTTGTGAATACAGCCATTACAGAGCCACATGCTCTGGCGGAGGAAGCGGACCGGTTCTTCCTGGCCACCCATCGTTTCGTCCCTGACGTGATGGCCCCGACACCCAGCTACACCCCCCCTGGTGCGGCAGCTCTGCCTGTTAGGGGGCCCATTGTGACTGACGACCTGGCCAGCCCTGGTTTGTGCTACTTCCACGCGCGTTTCGGGGTGCCGCTCCCCATGCAGTTTCAACGCGACGGGAAACGCCAAGGCCTGCGCTCAGTAGTGGCCGTGAGCGCAGCCGCGAAGGGCCGGCTGCTGTTTGTTGTGGACACCCTGTCCGGCCGCAGGTTCCTCTGTGACACTGGCGCCCAGAGGAGCGTTCTGCCGGCTACAGTGGATGATGCTGCTGGGGGGTTGCATGGCCCGTGTAATGGATATAGAAATGCACTTTTTTGTTTGTTTGCATTTTTTTGTTTAATATTTGGTTGTATTTTATTTAGACATGTAATATTGTGTGAATTTTATTATTTTGACGTTTTATTTTGAAATTCCTGCTCCCCTGTGTTTTATTTTGGCGCTCAACTTCCCCTCTCAGAGCCGTGTTGAATGCTTCAGAGGGTGAGTTCTGTCTCTGTGAGGGATACATGTTTTCAATCATTTGGCTTCATTTTTCGTGGTGTTCATTAGGATATGTTTAGTGGAAATTGTATTGGGCTGTAGTGAGCGTGTTTTTGCACATTTTCTGGCGCAAATTTTTAGTTTTTCTGTACTTTTTGTTTGACTAGCTAACCATGTGCTCACGTGCCGTTTTCGTTCTGTAGGGGGAGCCAGAGTCCACTGTGACTGACTTGTGTGTGTGTTGTCTGTCACAGGTATGTTTGATTTATTTTTATGTAAAAAATGTTTTTATATGTGCATTTGTATATTTGTTTTATTTTCAATTACATTCAATTATTATTTGCTCCCCTCCCCCTCTCAGAGCCGTGTTGAATGCTTCAGAGGGGGGAGCCAGAGTCCACTTTGACTGACTTGTGTGTGTGTTGTCTGTCACAGGTCTGAATAAAATAGTCGACTCTACACTGTGTAGCTGTTGTTTGTAAACGGCTCGTGGACGAGGTCGCAGCCGTTACACCCGCCCTTAACGTCCGCCAATGATACCCCTATCCGGACATACGGCACAAAGACTGTGGACGTATGTTTCAGTATGGTTACATTCTACCATCGGTTCGCTCACGTAATGCGCCCGCTCTACGAGGCCCTTAAGGGTACGACCCCCAACCAGGACGTTGTCTGGCCCGCGGAGGCAGACCGGGCATTCGAGGACACAAAAGTTGCGTTGTGCCAGGCCGCTATGTTGGTCCACCCGTCACCTGGGGCCCCGGTTGCCCTCTCTACTGACGCGTCCGACTATGCCGTGGGCGCTGTATTTGAGCAGTGGGTCGAGGGTGCCTGGCAACCGCTCGCCTTTTTCAGCCGCCAGCTTGTCCCCAAGAGAGCTGCTCGCTGTTTGGTTGGCAATCCGCCACTTCCGCCTACGTCCTGGAGGGCCGTGAGTTTACAGTTTTTGTTGACCCCTTACGTTCTCCATGTCTAAGGTGGGCTAGCCGTGGTCCGCCAGCCAGCAGCGCCAGCTGGCGTTCATCTCGGAGTATACCACGGACATACGACACATTGCTGGCAAATCCAATGTGGTTGCGGATTGTCTTTCCAGGGCGGTCGTCGGTGCGGTCCAGCTCGGACTAGACTACGCGCCTATGGGTGCAGACCAGGCCGCAGACCGCACGCTTCAGTCCCTCAAGGACTCGGACACTGGACTGCAGCTGGGAAAGGTCGCGGTCGGCGCTTCTGGGGTCAGGTTGTGGTGTGACCTCTCTACCGGCCAGCCCACGCCTCTGGTCCCCGCCAGCTGGCAGCGGTCTGTTTTTGAGACTATACACAGCCTGTCCCATCCTGGCAGAAAGGCATCTGTGAGGCTTGTATCTCAAAAGTTCGTCTGGAGAGGATGAATGAATGTGCGGGCCTGGGTTAATTCTTGTGTGGCCTGTTAGCGCTCTAAGGTGCACCGCCATACCAAGGCCCCATTAGAACCTTTTGTTGTTCTGGAGAGGAGGTTTGACCACGTTAACGTCGACCTGGTGGGGCCGCTTCCCCCTTCACGTGATTTCACTTACCTCCTCACGATGGTAGACAGGACGACGCGCTGGCCTGAGGCTGTTCCCCTTGCCTCTATCATGTCTGCCGATGTGGCTCGGACGTTCATTGGCACGTGGGTTTCGCGTTTCGGTACGCCCTCTGATCCATCCTCTGACCGGGGTGCGCAGTTTACCTCAGAGATCTGGAATGCTGTGGCGGGGGGTTTGGGTGTCAAGTTGCACCGCACCACCGCATACCACACCCAGGCTAACGGACTGTGTGAACGATTCCACCGCTCGTTTTTGCAGCATGGGGACAAGAGCCTGGTCGTGGACATTGGGGGTAGACCTGAAACTATTTCCGTTGATAGGATCAAGCCTGCTCAAGTGGACATTTCCAGACCGTTGGTGTTGGCCCAGGCCCCACGCCCCACGCCGCGGACGCCCCCCAGTACTTTGTCCCCCTGGTCAGTCGGGAGTTCCTTCGACCGGGACGGTGCCAGCTGCGTCCCCCGCTTCCCTCCCCTCAGCCCCTGCCACTTGTACTCTGAGTCGTCGGGCCATCATTCCATTCCGGAGTGGGGATTTTGACTATGGTTGAATTCTGGGGGGGCTTGTGCGGTGGTTTACATAATTCACCCATGGAACTGTGGTTACTCTGGTGGGGTTCCGGGGGGACGAGTTGGACCGTTGCACAGTTTTCTTACCTAGAGAAATGTTTTTGGTTGTGTGAGGAGTTTTGTTAACACTGGCTGTTTTATGGCATTAAAACGCCCATCTTGGACGCCATCTTGAAAATTACACCTTTCTAGTGGTCAAACTTTGGCAAACTTTTAGTATCTTATTAAGGACTCCTAATACTACAAAAAACCTCTGAGAAACCTTTTGTTAGAATTTTTTTGGGGTAAGGTGTTTTTTTTTCCATATATACAATACAATAAAATTTATTCTTGTATATCGAACTATCAAAATGACGTCACTAAGACACGCCCCCCCCGCATGTAAACTCTCGCCCACATGTTTCGGACAAATACCGCTTGTCAGTTTAGACGAAAACGATGTACCAGGGGCAAAATTCCACCATCAAACCATCAGGGATCATAGTGTAGACCAATTATAACGTTGGCTTGAATGTCGTGGTCTTCCAGTAACTGGTAGAAAGTTTGAATTGATAAAAAGGTAATGGTGAAGATTATGCTAACATTATCTAGTCATTTAATTTCAATGCTAGCGCCGTCTTTGTTTTTTTTTGCTGTGATAAACTTCCATTTATCAAGTTGTTTTTTGTACTGTCCACTTTGTAATTAGTTTGATCCAGTGACGTAGGCAGAAATGTTGAATAGGGCGGGCCTGAAGAAAAGTGGGCGGGCCAACTTTTGCCAGAGGAAAACTTAAAGCTGCGCTAACTGACTTTATTTTCGTATTCATTACGAAAATGCTATCCATGTCCATGTAGTGCATTGGGATATACGTCCTTTTGAAGAATAATTAGTGCAGATTTGTGCTGGCGTGACATTATATTTTAGATCGAGTTTTGATGAAACAAGGAAGAGAATGTGTTTCGTGACGCAGATTGTGACCAATCACAACGGACCACTAGCCCCCACTTTCGTGAGAAATCTACAGGTCCGTTAGCATAGACGGCTGAGTTAGCACAACAAGCCGAGGAGCTAACCTGAAGCTTCGTGTCTTCATCACCGGTTACTGCTTACTTAGCGAAACAGCCATCCAAAAGAAAGTCCCATTCCTCCGCGCTTCCCGCTTCTATCGTTTTATGGTCACGCCATCCACGTGCAAATCCATATTCATGTATTATCCATATTGGGAGACACTAGCTCCGTCCCAACAGTGAGTGTGTGTGGGGGGCGATAGCTTCGTGGGTGCGGGGAGGGGAGCAGAAAGAGAGAGGCCAGCGAGTCCACGGCTTCAAAATCCCAAAGTCAGTTAGTGCAGCTTTAATAAGATATCCAATAATACCTAGCAGACATGCCTCCTCGGTTTGACAGCTTTTAGTGAACAGCATAGACTGTAGTGGATAGGCGCTAACTAGCTACAGTATAAACAATGGTGAATTAAAGTTTTAGGAATATATTTGGTATTAGAGGATTTAACCTTTAGAGTCTTAATAAAGGGTATACTGTCAGGAAATTGCACCAGGCACTAAGCGTGGTGACTGACAGATCATAGACCCAGAAACCAAATAACCTCGAGGCCTGAAACTAAATTCACCTTGCAAGGTTAACTCTTGTACCTACAATAACTCAAGGACACTGTAGTTATGAGCATACGTGATCACGGGGGAAACGCATCAAGCTTATCAGACTGCTCAGGACACTTACGTGTACTAGCAGAGTGATTTCCCGATGAGCTCCTTTCCGGGCACAGCTTTTATTCAACACAAGAAAAGCAGGTGTGGTTACAGTTTACACAATACCATATATAGTATGATAGCAAGGCAGTTGGTGCGCTTAGAGACGCCCCCAACTCAGCGTGCAAGCATCTTAAACTTTCCATTGTTCTTATCACTTCAGAGAACTGTTGCTGAAGCGCACGTCAACTGACATCCTGTTCCCTTTGCACACACGTTCACATCCTGTTCCCCTGCACTATACTTTTCATGAACATTTGTTTAACCTATAATAGTTCTGCTTTATGTATGCACGTACAATAAAACAAAATAAAACCTGAACATAAACCCTGGACATTCTTCCACATTTTCCCCCTGTTTAAACACATTTCACAGAAAGTGTTCCGAGGCTAATCTTCCCGCTAGGGTTTGGATTAGCTCCTTCATGAATTTCGGAGAATTTGTACAACATGGGTCAACAATCATTTACTCTCTATCTACGTCCAGGATCTAAAAGGGCGGTCCCATGTCTTATCTGGGTTATCAGTGTCAACTTGCTGGTGTCCTGCAACAATGTCATAGTGCACCCACAACCCCCCTTCTACAGCGGTGTACGGTACAGATGTGGGAGTACCTGGTGGGAACAACCGAGCACCCCGCCATTTAGATTCTACAACCCACTGGTCATGTTGGGTACAACCTGTGGAACGTCTTCCCTGGGAATCGGACAGCACGCTACAGGGTATCTGTAGAGAAAAATTACCCTCAGGGGGTAAACAAAACCCTGAGGCATATGTCATTCTTCTAAACAGTTCAGTACATAGTTCTCCTGGGGTCTTCTGTGGCTGCTCTGGACCGTTGACGACGTTGTTGACTGGGGCTGTGAAGGTCAGCGTAGCCAGGCCTAGGACTAAGCCTATAAGAGCCTGGATCGATCTCATCGTAGCGGTTGTGTGTGTCACAGTACCGTTGTTGTCACAGCTTACCAACGACGTCCTGCGTCTCTCTAGGCGTTCGGGTCAAGTTGGTCTCGGAGCTTGCAATGGGAGAGGTGCACCCACGAGGTCCGTCCCTCAATCTTCACTGCCGTGGGAGTGGAGATGGTGACGACGTGTGGACCCTCCCACCGTGGGCTGTTCCAGGACTTCCTCTTTATCACTTTGATGAACACACAGTCCCCTGGTTTCACAGTCCTTTCCTGTTGAGAGAATGGTTCGGCAGGCAATTTATGCACATTTTGGATTTCCCTGCTCTCAAACAGCTGTCTCATATATGTCACCAGGTCTGGACTAGTGTCTGGTCTGTCCTTCTCAATTAGTTGTAAGTCTGGAATTGTAAATGGTCTTCCATACAGGATCTCAAATGGAGACAAAGAGTTCTGAGTGGGTAAAATATGTAGATTAGTTTTTACAAGATCCACACATTGCGGCCACGTTCTTCCTGTGTCCTTGGTAGCTTTGGAGAGTTTATTTTTGATTGTTCCGTTTACTCTCTCTACCAGTCCTGCTGATTGAGGATGGTAGGCACAATGATTTTTCAATGTTATTCCCAAGTGTTCACCTATACGATGGATTACTTCATTAACAAAATGAGCACCACAGTCTGATCGTATAATCTGAGGAATCCCGAAGGTCGGTATTATGGTCTTACAGATGGCCTTAGCCACTGTGAGTGAGTCATTACTTGCAGTAGGAAACATTTCTACCCACTTGGAGAATGCATCAATGATTACTAAACAATACCGTAGTCCGTTAGTTTTGTTTAGTTCTATGTAGTCCATGTGTATTGTGTGAAACGGGTGTGGAGGCTCTGGGAACTTCCCTCTCTGTGGTCTCGCTGCTCCCTGGGAATTGTTTCGAATACATATCAAACATTGTTTACAAAAAAATTTCGAATATGTATTGGACCCTATTGTTGTATAGTATTGATTTACTAATGCATTCATTCCCCCTGTTGACACATGGCAAGGACCATGAGTCAATTTACTAGCCCAATTAAACAGAGATTTAGGTAACCATGGTTTTTTATCGTCACCAACGTAGAGTCCATTTTCTATCACACACCCTTTTGCTTTCCATGTAGCTTTTTCTGAGGCTGTCGCACTCTCCTGATACTGTTTCAGGATTTCATGTCTGTCACAATCATCTGGTACAGTCGGTTCAGTATTTACAATATTTACATAGGCTGCTTTCTTAGCTTCCAGATCTGCCAATCTATTTCCTAGGGAAACAGAGTCATCATTTTTGGTATGCGCTGCACATTTGCATACAGCTATAGCTTTGGGCAATTTTATTGCCTCCAGCAGGTCAATTAGCAATTTCTTGTGTGTTACCGGTTTTCCTGAGGCCGTCTGGAAACCACGATTCGCCCATTGTTTACAGAATTGATGGACAGTACCAAAAGCATACTGTGAGTCTGTGTAAATGGTCACACTTTTACCTTGGAACAATTCACACGCTTCTATCAGCGCTACTAGTTCTGCAGCTTGTGCTGATAGATTGCTATTCAGACGTCCTGATTTTAGCAGCTTAGTTTGGTCTGTGATCGCATATCCAACACGATTGTGATTCTGTGCATCTTTTGATGCTGATCCATCAATGTACACAGTTACTCCTTTAGTCAGTGGTAGGTCACTTAGGTCTGGTCGTGGTCTGACGTCTTCCATCGCCAGTTTATCACATTCATGTGGAGTCCCGTCCTGTTCAGTCGGCAACAGCGTGGATGGGTTCAGGACATTACATCTTATCACTGACAAATGTGGCTGTGATAACAGTGTAGCTGCACAACTCAAATGTCTAGATGGAGATAAAAATGCCATGTTTGTTTGTAACAACAGCATTGCTACTGCGTGAGGTACCATGAGAGTCAATGGGTGGAACAATACTACTTCAGCAGATGCGTGGACCGCCATTGCAGCCGCCACTACAGCCTGTACACACGGGGGCAATGCCCGTGCCACAGGGTCTAATTTAGTAGAGTAGTAAGCTACAGGTTTCAATCTATCCAATCCAATCCAATCCACTTTATTTATATAGCACATTTCATAAACACAGTTTCCAAAGTGCTGCACAATAAAATACCAAAAATAAATCCATAGTAAGACAGTTAATAATAAAAAATCAAATTTGAAAAACCGTGTGTGCATATGTATAAACACAAAAATAACAATAATAAGATGAAATAAAATAAAATAAAAGGACCATACAACTCACGTAGTGTTAAAAGCCAGAGCATAAAAATGGGTCTTAAGACGAGACTTAAAACACTCCACTGAAGGAGCTGTTTTTACGTGGGGGGGCAGAGCGTTCCACAGCTTTGGTCCAGCCACAGAGAAGGCCCTGTCCCCCCGGGTTTTAAGTCTGGTCTTAGGCACCACGAGCTGGAGCTGGCCCTCGGACCTCAGCGCGCGGGGCGGGTGGTAAATTTGGATGAGGTCCGAGATGTAGGGAGGGGCCAGTCCATTCAAACCTTTAAAAACAAACAATAAAATCTTAAAATTGATTCTAAAATGAACAGGAAGCCAGTGCAACGAAGCCAGAATTGGTGTAATGTGATCGCGCCTTCTGCTTCCTGTTAAAAGTCGTGCCGCTGAGTTTTGGACCAACTGCAAACGGGAAAGTGCGTTTTGGGGGATGCCCGCATAAAGTGCATTGCAATAGTCCAGGCGTGACGAAATAAAAGCGTGCATGACCTGCTCAAAAAGATTAAAAGATAAAAAAGGTTTGACTTTAGATAAAAGCCGCAAATGATAAAAGCTTGATTTTAAAACGCGATTAATCTGCTTATCAAGTTTAAAATCACTGTCTAAGATGACGCCAAGGTTGGTGACTGTGGGGCGTACATGGTCCTTTAAGGGCCCCAGGTCAATGAGGGGGGGACTAGGGCCAAATAAAATAACCTCTGTCTTATTTTCATTGAGTTTAAGAAAGTTTTGAGCCAACCAATCCTTGACGTCACTCAGACAGTTGAGTAGAGGCGTCAGGGGGCTGTGATCATTTTTTAACAAAGGCATGTAAATCTGACAATCGTCAGCATAAAAGTGATAAGACATTCCATGTTTTTTAAAAATGTCACCAAGTGGGAGGAGGTACAGGGCAAAAAGCAAAGG
Organism: Knipowitschia caucasica; assembly: GCA_964034765.1. NCBI lineage: Eukaryota > Metazoa > Chordata > Actinopteri > Gobiiformes > Gobiidae > Knipowitschia > Knipowitschia caucasica. The sequence continues at coordinate 10,711,184 of OZ035843.1, read as the reverse complement.
GCCAAGAATTGAGCCCTGGGGAACTCCACAGTGCAAAGGGGCAGAGGTGGATGTGGAGTCCCCCAGCCTGACAGTGAAGGACCGCCCTGACAGGTATGACCTAAACCAGTCCAGGGCGGTCCCCCTGACACCCACACAGTATTTAAGACGATTTAAAAGAGTTGCATGGTCCACAGTGTCAAACGCAGCAGTCAAGTCTAAAAGCACTAAAACAGCAGAATTTCCAGAATCTGCCAATAAAAGCAGGTCGTTAAAAACCTTTAAAAGTGCAGACTCAGTGCTGTGCAAAGCTTTGTACCCAGACTGGAAAGGGTCTAAAGTGCAATTTTCATTTAAAAAAGGTTGCAACTGGGAAATTACGCTTTTTTCTAAAATCTTAGAAACAAAGGGGAGTTTTGAAATAGGACGATAATTTGATAAGATTGAAGGCTCGAGTCCAGGTTTCTTAACTAATGGCTCTACTACAGCTGATTTACAAAAGGAAGGGACAACCCCAGAACACAGACTCGTATTTATTATCTCCTGAACAAAAGGTCCAATAGTTGTCCAGACCTCTTTAAAGAAGCGAGGTGGAACTGGGTCTGTGGGACTGGATGAAGGTTTT
>OZ035843.1:10533313-10705570 GCA_964034765.1 Knipowitschia caucasica | reverse complement strand
CCTACGCAGGTGTTACGCTAAGCTCTGTTCAATAAATCACTTTAGACAACTGTGAAGCACACACACACACTGGGGTCAACAGAGGGCAACTCATTAAACATTCAAAGTGACACCTCTTGGAAAATACAGTGCAGTAACACCCTTCACCACTTGCTCAATAGCGCCGACCCTATTCTGAGGAGTTCAGGGTGCAGTACCACCTTTTCATCACTTGCTCAATAGCGCCGTCACTTATATCTACTGCTGTGATACGACCAGCCCAGATGGATCAGATTGTTGTTCTGATCCATCTCACCACTGTCAAAGCTGCAACTCTATCCCACTCAATATACAGTATATTACAGGCACTATTTTGAACACACAAACACAAATGGAAGACCGTGTCAAGTTGACAAGCTGCTCAGCTTTAGGATTGAAAAATTGGCAGAAAACTGTACAAAGATCGCTCTCACTAAGAGACCAATTAACAATGTCAGTGCTTCTCAAACTAGTAGTGTAGTTGTAGTAGTCTCTGTGGAAAAAGGGGTGCACTGGCTTTTTATATGTATATTCATATTTATATATGCCAGGAAATGAAATGACTCCACAGAGGTGATGGGGGAGTCCGTCAGGGAGGGTGGGGGCGGGGGGACTGTGCTCTTCCTGAAGTTCACAATCCTCTCCACTGTCTTCTGGGCGTTCAGCTCCAGGTTGTTGCCACTGCACCAGGACACCAGCCGGTTCACCTCCCTCCTGTAGGCGGACTCATCGTTGTTGGAGATGAGACCAATGAGGGTGGTGTTGTCCGCGAACTTGATGAGCTTCACGGAGTCGAAAGAACACAGCCCTGTGGGGCTCCTGTATTTATAATCCGAGAGTCGGAGACATTCTTCCCCAGACGCACTCGCTGCTTCCTGTCCGTCAGGAAGTCAATGATCCACCTGCAGGTGGAATTGGGCACGTTGAACTGGGAAAGCTTTTCCTCTGAAAGCGGACTCCTTTGCTTGTCTGAGATGCTTGGGTTTAGCAGTGAACCAGGGTTTGTCGTTGCTATAGACGACCCTGGACCTTGTTGGAATAACACTATCCTCGCTGAAGTGAATGTATGACGTCACTGTGTCCGTGTAGTCATCCAAACTATCCGTGGCAGCTCTGAAAATGTCCCAGTTCGTAGATTCCATGCATGAGCGCAGCCTCATCAGACCACACCTTGGAGTTCCTCACTACAGGTTTCGAGAGCTCCATTCTCTGTATGCTGGAATCAGGTGGATCAATGAGTAATCTGAGAAGCCTGAACAGGCAGGCGCGAAGGCGGCTATGTACGCAGCGGATCCTTCGAAAAAAAAAAAAAACTTTACAGAGCTATCAGATAACTTTAGCAGTGTCTGAGTGAGGTACGAAGAAAGTAACGTGAATGAGCCCAGTGAACGGAGAGATGCATACTCGAGGAGGAGGAGAAGGAGCGTATGTTGTTGTCAGTGTATGGAGGCATGGCAAAAACGTTATTTGATGAGAAAAAAATACAACAAATATTGACTCCGCCTCATAGCCATTTTGGTGCATTTTGCTTTAATCTAACTGTTAGAAGAAGAAGAAGACTCCTTTTGGTTCAATCTTTTGAGTTGCTCTGCCATTTTGCCACAGGACAAAAGAGACATGTCTGCTACAAAGACCGCGACCAATATCGCAATGTGTGTGTGTGTCTGTCTGTGCGCGTGCATGTGTGAGAGTGCGTGCGTGCCCAACGCTGCATTGGAGCGAGGACACGCGGCTGCTGTTTCTCTTCATGCACTGCGCGAGGCAGTGGTGAATTCATGTCAAAGATTATGACAGGGAAAACTTTCCTCAGATCTGGGAAAAAAGTGTCACGGCAGGGTCTCGCATTTCAGGTTTGCACAGGGCCTCGCACCTCCCTTGCAACGGGCCTGTCTTTTACCTCCCGAACCTATAAAAACCTTGAGTCTTTTTAGTAGCATTTAGCATTATTTTTCAAAATGTAATTTATTTGTTAAATTTGAAATAATATTTAATATAACAAGCACAAGACTCGAGAGTTATCATAATTAGTTTAATATTTTATTCTCCCTTTCCCATAGACCATAACTTTGCTGCGTTCACAAACAAGCTCAGAGCCTCTGATTTGAGACCAAACCAGATGTGCTATTTAAATGAAGGATGTGATGCATTTGCCAAGCCATAATTTACTATATACAGAATGACATCAGTGCAGCAGCAGAACTCATGAGGCAGCACGCCGCACATTTCCCAGAGCACAAAACATCCATCAACGTATATGTAAGGCTGCGCTAATTGTTTGCTTGTTTGCACAGTTATGGCGGACATATTGATCTAAGCCTATGACTTTGCTTCCGCTTACATCGGGTCTCCACACAGACTGCTTTTCAATCTGAGGGAAAGTGACAAGAGTCGGAAATTGTTTTCCTTTCAGATAAGAATGTCACCGAAGGACGTTTGAGTCTTTCAGTTTCAGACAAGGACCTTAAGGCTTTGCTGGTGGAGATGATGGACGTCACATGACTCACACTTATTAAGGCACATGCACAGCCTAAAGCCCGGTTTAAGTGGGCCAGGGCCCACATCGCGATTAGAGGGGATGAGGTGTGCTGGGGACTTGATATTGTGCGTCACATTACGTCTTCCGATGTGACGGGCATTTTCACACACGTCTCTCCCTGAACTTTCGTATTCTCCGCTTGTGTTAAACCTTTCATATAAGCCCCAGACCGTGGTCGAGGGGCGCAGGGGGGTGTGTCCCTGCAGGGCCTAAGGGGAACATCTGTCCTGACCCTCGCTCTCAGTGTGGTGCTGTTGTAATAACACTTAATACATGCAAGAATCAGTCTTTATGTAATCGCCAGAACACACACACACTTGTATCCAGCATGGCACCGGTCGCTCTGCTCGTACGCCACACTTTTCATTCTTTCATTCTCATTCATTAATTTCTCAGCGCTCTTACACTCGTTACTAAAGAGTGTGTGTGTGTGTGTGTGCACTCGTGTCTGGGGCGCACACACACACGTTACCCACTGAACTGCTGCACTTTGCATCAGAGCAATGTTGAGAAGTGTGACATGTGTCTTTCCCTAAACAACGTGACCCGTACTGAGCTGTTAGCTACAGTAGCAGAGCGTAAACAGGAAGAGAAACGGAAACTCAACCTGGACAATGAGGTAGTCGCTGGAGTTAGTATTAGCGCCACCAGCTGGACCGAGCGTTGTACTACAGCACACTTACTCTGGCACGTATGCGAATACACGTTCATGTGACCGCTGGCCGTTTTCACACCCCTGTCGCGACGATCCGGGCCACTTGGCCTTGTTCGTTTGTAAAAACCTATGTGATCGTACCCAAATACTGCCATAAACACATGCAAAGCGTTATTATGACATGAAATGTTTTCTTTTCTAATGTATGGTAAATTACGTAAAAGTCATGCAGAGTCAAAATGCACATTGAAGAGATATCGTTTAAAAACTTTAAGATAGCGGTGGTCCCATTCACAATGGGCCTCATGTATGAAACTTGCGTACGGCCAAATCAGGGTGTAAATGATGCGTACCCAAAAAAAATTACACTTTTCTGCATTTATCAATCTGGACGTGAGCGTACGGTACGCACAGAATTTACACCAAGTCAATAGGTGTGGGAACAATAAACATGTTCCCACTCTGGCAAGATTATAAGCTGCGTTTTCATGGAGCATCATGTTTCGGAATTAGAATTTGCGCATCAGAAAAAGTCTAACACTCTGGAAACAGGCAAACTTCGAATAAATCACAGATCATGATGAGGAGTCTCTTCTGTTTCAATGATTTTAAATCTGACTTCTGTGTGTATTATTTTGACCTCTATGTTTTTAAAATGTGAAGCGCTTTGTGATCCTGGACAGTGAAAGGCTCTATACAAATACACTTTACGCGACAGGGATGTGTGACCCAGCTATTGGTGTGGCAGGCTCTGCGCTGCGTAATTACGCACGGCTATTTGTATTCCTCACATCTGGTAAAGCAATGTATGTTTTCATTAGATTTGTGTAAGCCTCACACAGACACACACCCCATTAACGCATGGACCAATGGACTATGGCAGTGTCTCCCAAAGTGGGGTCCTGAGGGTACTGCAAGGGGGGCCGCGGGAGGTCATAAAAAAAATAAAAAATAATAATATAATTATTTAATGTTAAATTTATAATGTTTTGTTTGTAATATTAAAATATTTGTGTTCATTATTTGACTTGAATAATCCACTGTAATCATTTTTGTATTACAATGTTTGTAGCAGAGGCTATTTCCCCAAAATAAAATAACCAGAAGAGCCTATTCTTAATGTTGTCTTCTTGGTTATTATTTTGGGGGGCCACGCAGACCCGTCAGATTTTTAAGGGGGCCTCGGTGTTACTGAGTTTGGGAATGGCTGGACTATGGTATTGCTCACTCCAAATGTCTCACTGCCCTGTCCACCCGCTGCGCACTCTTGGGAGTGCATCCACAGCAGGTGCCGTGAGAGGTCACGCCACATAACTCCTCAAATGCAGTCGTTCAGAAGTCTTGGCTCCAGAGTTTCTCTGTAAAATCTGGACCGCAAACGCTCTCGCAAGTGTACAGCGCTTCAGTGCCTGTCAAGAAATGTTATGTGTATTATCATATTAATAAATGTGTGTAGATTAGTACGGTCTAGTCTAGTTAATCAACTCATGCATTGAGGGTGGCGAGAATGCAGAATTCTTTCAGCCCCCAGGCAAGAGTGAAAGACGAGAAGAGTAAACAAGCATGAAGCCAGAAAACATCTGGGTTGAGTTGGTCTCATACAAGAAGACACTTCTTCTGATGGATGAGAACATTGTTTTCAAACCTAGAGTTCATAGGTCATATTGTCACATGTGTTTTAAATCTTCATATCCTGTTAACTTTGGTTAACAGGCGAGGCCTATCTATCAGCGTGGTCTTTTGTGCTTTGCCTCTCGTCCGCGCAGACCCAGGCTTGTCTCTCTGCCTGTCTTTTATATGTATTCTGTTTTATATATTAAACCTTCTTTTATATCTATCTAAGTTTGAAATTTCCTTCCTTTCATCGGGCTACTGTTTAAGGAAACCTGGCTGAACTAGCAGTAACAGTGCCCCATAAATACAATACAATACAATACAATTTATTCTTTAGCCCTAAATCACAACAGAAGTCATCTCAGAGGACTTAACAAAACCATTGAAATCACCAACACAGATCAGAGAATCAACAGTTAAAAAACATGAAAAATATAAAGCACACACAAAAGAATATGTCCATACATGTTGTAGAATGCTAAAGTGTCCTGGATCAGCACCAATCCTTTCTGTTGGACACTAACTGTCCAACAAGACCCTCCTGCATCGGCAAGGAAAAGCTCTTAAAAAACCCAGTGGGAAAAAGTGAGAAACCATTTATTATTTATTTATTTACGTCAAAATTTCAGGAGAGATGAGTGCTGAGTGGGTCTAGACACTAGGGAAAAAAGTGTATATATAATATAGTGTATATATACGTGAATAAACTCAAAAGTGCGTGCTTTTTTAGGCTTCTTAGCCGACTTCCTGCTGATCTGTTGCAAAAACAGTGCGTGGAAAAAGCAGTTTCTGAATATTTATAGCCGTGACTTTCATAAATATGCTGGTTTTGAGCGCGGCATTTATCAACAGCCGCAGGTGCGTACGCTCAGATCTGTGCGTATCTCACACGTTCATAAATGCCACGACAGATCTTGAGTATCTGGGATCTACACCCAAAATGTACACCTTTTTCTGCGCAATTTTCATACAGGAGGCCCAATATGTGTTGAATATTATCATGTGGTATTAGATCTGATGAAAAATAGATTAGCACAATACAAACATATCTTGGGAGGACAAAAAGTTTTTACATTTTAGTATTTATTCATGTTAAATTCTTGGGTTATTAATCTTGGGTTCTTAGGTTTTATCAATAAGTACATGAATATGAATTGTTAATAGACAATTCAGAGATTAAGATTCTATCTCAAGGCAATGACCTTGTCTGATGAAAAAGTAAAACAAATTCATTAAATAAAAGTTAATAAAATCAAGCAGTACACCATTAAACAGTAAAATACTGAATGTGAAACTTACACTATCACACTACTAATACACTACTGAATGAATGAATACCTTTATTGGTCATTAGTTGCTGACACAACAACCTATTAAACCACTATTAGATATTACGCCTCCTATACATGAAGTGACCGCAGCCACCCCCTGTATCTGATACAGGGAACAAGGTTCCTGATGGTTTCAATGAAAATCGACTACTCAGACATTGAATTGGAACAAACTTGAAAACCTGAATACACATGTTTGTGCGTTGTGTCTACGTGTGCATGTGTGTGGATAACATTTGCAACGTTCACCCTCCACAGGTGGTTATCCCTTTCTCAGCTGATCGGTGCACTCAAGGCAGTGACCACTAAACTGGTTACAATGGTTATACTATATAAATATATATATATATATATATATATATATATATATATATTCCCTGTGATATGAAAAGTCCTTGTGTAAAGTGCCCTAGTCGAGGGAGCTCCAGATTGGTGAGTGTGGTGTAGGAGGTCGGTGTGGTGTTTGGATCCGAGTGTGAACTTGTCCCTGGAGACACTGGACTCATTAGGAGCAGTGAAACCAGCGCTGCAGGAGGTGTCACCAGGAAAGCCGCTGACAAGAGCTTAAATATACCAGTGTCTGCCTGATCTCTCCTCACACTATGTCGACACGGCTCTGTCCCATGTTGGCAGCACTCGGAACGAAACACCTACAGCAAACGTTTTACACAGACTTGACCTAGATTACACTAGCTTTTGTATTTATTTTCATGTCATTAGGGACAGTTTTGAGACAAACAAAAGTAAAGGACATGCTCTGCTGCGTGCTAAGCTAAAGTTTTTTCGTGAATTCACTAAAATGATCCAGACAGTAACATGAAAGCTGGGGTATATTACTTTCAAGCCTCCAAAAATTTAACTATATATAAAAGTATAAAACAGTTTTCACATTAGCGTAATTTTGTCCTCAATTAGATCAGCTCTTTCGCACAGAAAAGTTAAAAAGCGAGGACCACCCACCAATCCGTTCTCAGCATTCAGCCCAAAGTGTCAAATATTGACTCACAAGGCTCCAGTTGGCCAAGGCTAATAAGTAAAGAGAGAGAGCGTGACATCACAACTTTTACATTTACAAATCTTTATTTTGGGACAAACAACATGAATGGGGGGGGATACAACATTAAAGCTGAAGTACCTGACATTGAAACCACAAGGAATGAACTATGTAAAAAAATCCATGTCAGTAGGTTCTCGCTCTCAAAACAGTTTGGTTCTATCACTAGAATCTGTTTTCTATTAATATAAAGACAGAATGTAACTTAGTTAGGTACTTTAGTATATAACTTCAACCATTAGAAAACCATTTATAGGACCTGATATTGAAGTTTGAGGAAATGGTCTCTCTTTTGTGATATCTGTAGATTCAGCAGACTCACACTGGAAACTACAAGTGTGGCTAATAAGAGATGCTCTGATATTTTTTCAGTCTCATTAGATTCATAGTATGACTTGAGTAAGAACAGGGCATCCATTAGTACATGTTTATGTCCTCTATAAAGTACTCTTCAGACCTCTTTATTTTACATCCATTTTAGGTTTTGCTGCTCACACAAATAGACCAGATTAAGTCATTTTCCTGCTTCAAAGCCATGCAACACATGTGTTAGTCCTACCCTGGCCCTTGCTGTACAAGCAAAAGCAGTTCTTCTTCGTCATGAAACTCTCACGGGTGCAGCAGGAGCCAAGAAAATCAGTCCCATATTCAGGCAAACATGCTCGAGGCACCTACACTCATAGTCTGCAGTGCTATATGATGCAAGAATAACCAGCTTTTAACATGAAATACAAGGGTTATTCATTCATATAAAACATATTAACATTTTACAATGATTTTGGGAATTTTTAGGAGAGACTTTCCACTATTGTTAGTTAGGCCACAGAATAAGCGTGTTCTAACTCCTCAATCCTAATAAAGAAAGTCCTAGTAGTCCTATAGAGGATCAATGATTCCTTGTTCTCGTACTTTAGGTATCTACCAAATGGTATAGGAACTTGATGGTGGATTTTATGGATGAAATGAGAATGCTATAAACATTCTGGATGGATCTGCCTTGTGTTTGTACGATTGTCAAAGCCTCAGAATAAAGAAATAATAAATAGGAGTGCAACATGTGTGGAGCAGCCAGTGCATGTGGACTCCCCATGTTCATGGGATTTCAGAGGCATTTATGTTTCTTGTTGTTTGATCTGTTTGTTTCCTGGGCAACAGTTGTGTTTGTCCTGATGGGTCAAATCGGGTTTAAGCTAAAGCTTTATTTAGTTTGAAAATAGCTATGATTCGTATACACATTTCTTCAGAAAGATATATTGCCTCCACTGTACAAAAAGTGGAAGCTTGAATCACTAAATACAAGCTGGGGTACTTGATTTCAAAACCACGTCTACGAATGAAAATCAATACATTGTTGAAATGTATTGAAACTTGGGCTGTCAAACGCTAAAAAGTTTTAGTTAATTAATCGTATAGTAATGGTGAGTTAACTCACGATTTATCGCATTTTTAACATTCTGTTTCAAATCCACTCCAATTGAAGTCAAACGAGATTATCAACTGTAATGACACATTGTCAATTATACAAATCTGTTTGACTTGCTCACAACCTTTTACTTTTGGGCACAACCAACATGAGCTGTTAATGAAAAGAAAAATGTACTTACCCCAGCTTTAATTTAGCGATTTTAGTTGCATTTCAGGAGGAGACAGGGACACTTCCTGAGGCTCCATAGTTCAGCTTCAGCTGTGTATTTGCGTGCACAGGTTACGCACAGGTTACGCAAAGGCACGCACACAACATGCAGAGAATAGTTCTGTGTGTGTATCGTCTTGGATCACATTATCGCGGTGCCATTTCCCTTGTTGTTGTTAGCGGCCCACAGCCAGCTAACAACTCCCAGAGCGTCCGCAGCTGCCCCGGGTCAGAACGCTGCGGCCACGGAGGATGTGGACTTCAGTTCACACAGCAAACAACAGCAAGTGCCCTGCGGTCACGCGCATATTCTTTTAAAACTTGAATTCCCAGAGACCTGCTCTGTCGCCCTCTCACACACGCATGTGTCTGCGTGATATTACGGGATACATGGGCGGGTCATTCGGACATGTGTTAAAGGCATAAATTTTTTATTTATTAATGCATTATTTTTTATTATTCAGCATTAACCCTAACCCTAACCCTAACCCAAGTTAGTTTTGGCAAGTCAGTGAGCCTTTATTTTATACAGTTTGGGCCGAAACAAAAAGGGTAAATAAATTATATAATTAATTAAAAGACGTTAGAAATTTCCCCACTGTGGGATGAATAAAGGATCTCTTAATCTTTGCCTGATCAAAGCTGCAATCATTAGAAACATTTTGGGGCAGAAAGAAAAGATTTAGCAATAACTTTTGTGGGGGAAGAAACAGTGGTGATTCTTTCCATATGGAAATTGAGCTTATCCAGACGTTATAACATATAGACGAGGTCTCCATTAAGTAAGGCCTAACGTTGCACCAGATTAAATCTGGGTTGTGTTTTATCCTGCTGACAAATCCACTCATAATGCCACTCGGGTCCCCAGCATAACAGATGACATCAGCGGTCAGGTTGGCAAATGATTTAAGACAGCGAGCATTGTAAAGTTGATGAATTATACATGAAGATACATCATACTTATATCGTACAGGCTGGAGATACAGTGCATCTAAAAACCAACATCACTGCATCAAAGGATCTTGTTGTGTGCATGTGTGGGTTATATATACGGTCAAGATACTTAAAAATGATGCATTATTTTTGGATTTCAATTTAATAATTAGACTATTTAATCATTTCATTTCAGTTCATAGAATGTGAAATTATTAATTTAAATATCATTAATGTGAAGTTTGTTAATTAAACAAATTAAATGTGTCTTCACCCTGTGGGGAATGGTTGGAAAAATATAGGTTCTCTAAGACATTTGCAGTGCTTTGTGTGGCCTTGGTCTGTGAACAGTGCTATATAATAGACGATTACTTACTTGCAGGTAAACTCAAGAAATTGGATAGGTTACCCATCTTTCCTTCTCAATACATTTTCCGTCACACAATCATTAGTAAAAGTAGCCAACAAAATTAAAATGGGTATAGATATTACCACAGAAGGAAGTAAGGATAAGTTCAATATTATGTAAACATGAGCCTCTGTTTAAATGTATTTATAAGATGCAAAATAACATTAAAATGTCAGGAGATAAAAGCGCGATGATGTATAATCCCCGCAGCATCTGTCACCGTTCACCTTCACAGTCTGTCACAAAGGAAGCTTCCCCTAACAGCAGGTAACATCAGGAGAAGTAGGTCACGTTAAGGATACGAACTCCGTTTAAACTCTACCTCTCTGTGCCCACGTCTGAAGAGTGTCGTCAGATAGGAGTCTATCTCCACGACATTTATGCGCTGTGGTTTGGCTCGGCTGCCTTGTCTTTTTCAGCCTCTGGGGAAATAGGCTGCAGCATATGGGGAGGTCTCTGTCTCTCATCTGCGATTCATCCTTAAGACACTTCCTACCACTGGTTCATTTGGTGACATGACAGGGGCAGGGGCGATTGAGCTACCAGCATCTGTGTCTGACAGACTTCTGCTTTTGGCTCTTCATTTGATCTATCCAAGAACCCAGTGATACCAAATGAGCAGTGATGCTGGCCTGTTGTCTGATGAATTGTAGTTTCTAGCATAGGATGGTAAAGTCATAGACATAGTACATATGTTTGTAGTTGTAGCGGAACATAGTCAAAGGCAATGCAAGGCAAATTTATTCATAAAGTACCATTCATGTTGAAGTAACCCAGGGGGCTTAACAGACACAGAAAGAAAAATGGGAAACAATTTAAAGGAGCAATACAGTATATACAAATCTGGCCAAAAGTGGTACTGCAACCTCTTCCACTCTCCCTGACTCGGTTGATATGTAGACGAATCCAGCTGAGACCATAATAGCTGAATAGACAAGAGTTTTGTCATCTACAAATCTCGGCATCCCAGATAGTAATCCTCGTTTTATTCCTTGTTTTATCATTGATGATTTGAAAATCATTACGAGATCTTTATTTAGTTCTGCTTGATCAGCTTGACTTGGTGAGTTCTGGCAACCCGGATCACTGACTTTCTGATTGGTAAAACGGTGGAATGAAAACAATAACAAGATTTAGAGGGTGTAAATCTAATTTTAAAATTTGAATATCCCTGAACTACTTTTAGCAATGAAAGAAGTGTTCAAAAAGAGCATGGTTTAATAATGCCTTTTGACATATTAGGGCCATTAAATTATGACTTGACCTTGATCTTACAAATTGCATTAATTTATGCAAGTTTTGATGAAAATTTTGAGCTTCAAGTCCACCGTGTGATTTAGAGTTTTGTAAAGCTGGGGGTGGTTTTTTTTTTCCAGTTAAATTGGGTTGTTATAGAATTGTAGTGATTTAAACCAGTTGTTTGTGGGGGTTAAAGCGATTATTGTGAATTAATATTTGATTTGCGGTAGGATATTCATTTTAACTGTGTCTATTTGGCCAATCAATGATAATGGGAGTTTTTTTTCAAAATCTTATGGTGATACCCAAATATTTTATGTTACCCACATGTAAGGAAGGGAGGGAGTTTGGAGCTGCAGAATCCAATGAATGCGGAGTTAGGGTGAGTATTGTGGATTTAGTTGGCTTTACAAACTACTACCTGATCCAACAACTTTCTGCAATATTGGCATCAATACCAGAATCGGGCTGGGGCATCCCTAATGTTTAAGGAAGTAAAGACCTTGTATTGGAAATTCCAGTTAAGTGGGAACTGAATCTTGCCACTATAAAATCAAATTAACTTGTTTAAATCAGATTCAGATTCAGATTCAGATTCATTTATTGGCCATGTGCAGTATAAAAACTACATTGGAATACATTTGCAAAAAAAGGTACTCTGTGTGCACCGACAGAATAAAAAGCACGATACAATGTAATATAAAATACACATACACTGAATATAAAATAATAAAAAAACAGCTGACACTGTGGCACCGATCAACAAAACGATACAAGGGGTAAAAGCAGGAATTAAAGTGCTCTGTTTAGGCACCTAACAGCCTGTGGAAAGAAGCTGTTAGCATAGCGAAATGTCTTGCATCTCAGCGACTGATATCTTCTGCCAGAGGGAAGAAGCTGGAACATGGCTTTCCCAGGGTGGCCAGAAGAGTCATTGATAATTTTAAGAGCTTTGTTTAAAAGTCTGGATTTGTAAAGAACCTCCAGAACAGGAAGCTCACAGCCCACGGTCCTCTTTGCAGAGCGGAGCACCTTGTTTAAAGCTCTCTTTTCTTTATCTGTGATGTTTCCAAACCACAGTGAAAATGTTTTCACTGTTCATGTTCACAAATTTTTCACAGAGCTTTTTCTGTGCAACTTCAAGATGGTGTGTAGTCAATAAGGTGATTAGTATGTGCTTTGTTTATTCATCCATTATCTTCCCTTTAATCCATTTCTGGGTCGGGGGTTGGCAGTCAGAGCTGCACCCACTACACATAGCTCTCCTGCAGGTGGTGAGTCCACAGTCGCCCTGATCTTCCAGCGGGGGCTTCAGGCAAAGTGGGGTTAAGTGTCTTGCCCTTGCTCAGTTGGTAGAGCACTGGTCTTCGGACCTAATGGTCGTCGGTTTGAGCCCACCACAACCCATGTCACCTGCTCCCACTGATGTCTGCTGTCATTGTGTCCCTGGGCAAGACACTTAAAGGAGCTATGCGGATTGTGTCACACCAATCACCAACCTCACCGCACGTCACTGTGTATATGTATATTTGACATTATATAAATAAATGTGCTGTGTCCAGCTTTGATTGCTGTCAGCCTCTTTTCAGGGACCAGATATCAAGTCCTAGAAAAAGAAAAAAAATATATTTTATATCATTGAGATATGAGAACTGCTCCAGTTCAGCTGTAGGAGGAGGGATGATGCTGGACAGAGGACCCAGGGAGTCCCCCAGCAGAACTGAGGGGCTGGTCTGGGATAGAGCTGTAGTCTTTAGTCTCCTTCACAGTGTGCACTGAGACTTTTTGCTGTAGACTTGTAGACTCTACAAATCATTAATGTAGACATCAGTAGAAATAATATATTCATTTATTTTCAAGATACGGTGTGAAAGCAATAAAGTATGACTTATGATACTTGGCCTTTGCTGTTCACATCATGGATGTATTATATTAACTGGATAGGGTATTACTAGCTTGTAGCTGAATAACTCATGTGCTCAGGGGATTCTCGCGGTACTGCAAACTGAACCAGACTAAATTCACGTGGCTACCCAGAAATTTTCCCCATAGAACTCAATGCATATTAAAACAGCTCAACCTCAGCTGACAGAGAACCTACAGCTTTAATAAAGATCGGATTTTGTGGGGATTTTAGTGTCCCTTGTCATCCTGAACTCTTTTTCTTCTTAAATCCTTCGGTTTTGTTTAAATCCACACTTTAGTGCCACAAACTCTGCTCCTCTGGCTCTCGCTCTAACTCCCGCTCTGATGAACTGCTCTGATTGGTCAGAGCGCGGCCGAGCCCCTCTGTGCATGTGCGTGAGACCCGGTGTGAGACCCACACACGCGTGTTTGGCGCAACGCATTATGGGAGATCATCCACTGCGCAGAACCGGGAGGACCAGACGATGCCCAAATACAGGCGAGTTTCCCATAGGTCTTTGCGAGTTTCCCATAGATCTTTGCGAGTTTCAGGCAACTTCCGCTAATCTTTCAGCCCCCATGCTGTCACAAAGCGCCACTGAGCACAACCATTCATTTGAATAGGGCGCCATCTTGGATCGCCGGTGCTTGGTTCACATGCACTGAGCGATGGTTATGGTGGTTATAGTCTACTGCAGCGGGGAGTGTACAAGCTTCATGCCATAAGTAAACACAAAGCTCTTCCCTGCATACATAAGGATGTGGTTTTGTAAAGATTTGAGCTTCAAGGTTGCCAGGCAAGAATTTACAGAAATTTGAAAAAAGTTATACCATGTCACCACGCAAAGAGAAAAAATGACACTGTCAGGTGACTTTATAAATGTGCAATGTTCATACAGACCATAAACTCCTCTCTGGTGCTTGTTTTCTGACGAGCAATACATGGGGGACGCGCTTCTAGGAGCGTCAAGAGATCCCGCAGTGCGTCATGCGCCTCCCGAGCAGCGCGTCTTCAACCGCTTCTGCCGCGGCCCGTTTTGAGATTTCAAGCGTTTTGACGTGCGTCCTTCGCCTCCAACGCGGCCGACGCTAGAGTTGAACATTGTTAAACTTTTTGGAAGAAGACGCGAGCGTCGACCAATCAGCTTTCTGCAACAGTGACGACAGGACTGAGGGGTGGAAGACAGGAAGACAACACATCGGCTATGGAGGACAAGCTGTGTTGTTAGCCCAGCAGACTAAACTACCGTGACACGGAGGAGGGTTAGTGAGGAGGTTGGTGTCTCGGGTAAGTTATTTAAACTTTTCACAATCGTTAATACTTCCCTGTGCAAAATCTGTAATGTTATAGGGGGAAACAAACCCACAGATTACATATTCAAGCTACACGGAGGAAACAGTCCATGGAGACAGCAGCTATAGTACGCTAAAACGTGTTATCTGTATTAATATAAAATAGATTGTGTATACCGTTTTTAATCCCATACTGAGACTGGGAATACTGTATATTTATTCACATTTACTGTATATATTTGGCTTATTATGAAGCACTTTTCATACAATAGTCTGATAAATATATGTATAGAATGATGAAATAAAAGCACATTATACAGATGTTTCTTTTGTCATTAATAAAAGACATTTACAGATGAGTTTCAATTCCACAAAAACAGGTTTAAAGTGGTTAGCCACGCTTCTAAGTTTGTGTGTATATTTCTATTATAATAT
The DNA here is from genome assembly GCA_964034765.1 of Knipowitschia caucasica. NCBI lineage: Eukaryota > Metazoa > Chordata > Actinopteri > Gobiiformes > Gobiidae > Knipowitschia > Knipowitschia caucasica. Next base: position 10,690,515 of record OZ035843.1, on the reverse strand, counting down.
TAGAAATATACAATATTTACAATAGTATATATTATAATATTTACAAATATACAATACTCCTCAGTGTCTGTTTCTCCTGCAGTGTACCTCTAATATTTAGCAAACAAACAAAATCAACAAAATCATACGCCATCATTTATCCAGCTTCACCTCCATCACCTCCAGCTTCACTGCGGATTTACAATATGAACTACAACAAACATATTTTCATGTTTTATTTAATCATCGGTCATGAATAGTTAGAACAGTGGGCTCTGCATCTCTGAAGACGAGGAGCAGCAGGAGGAGCAACAGCAGAGTCCTGGGTGTCTGCTTCTGACACAGCAGTCTCTTTTACAGTGTGCGAGAAACCTAGAAATAAAAGATTAAAAAATCTCAGTACTAATTTTCACTAATTGAATACATTAAACTCTACCTCGCTCATCTTTGTCTACGCTGAGGAGGGGGTCACGTAATTTACCTCTACACATGATTTCGGTTTTAATAATTAGAAAACTTTGAATCTCCAAAATTAAAATGCTATTTATGTGTTTACAAATGCAAATGTACAAGTCAGAGCTTTGAATCCATTTTTAAGTCTGTAGTTTTACAGTGATGTAGTCTGGTACGGACTGTTTTAAGTGGTGCAGGCCCTTAAGCCTAAGTGTTTCTACTGTAGTTTAATTGATAAGTGTTAGTATTACTGCAGTCTGCTAAATCCTGACAATAGTTTTATGGGCTTACATTATTTTATAAGTCTTTTCAACTTTGATGCGGTGAATATAGACACAGTTTCTTGTAGAAAACATAGTTATTATTAAACAGTTTTCCAGCACAAACACCAAAACAAATAAAAGTGTAATACAATACGAGTGTATAATGTTTAGATCAAAGATTATATATATTGATTTAGATATAAGTTATATAATTTAGATAGTCCACATCCTCCTGTATATCAGCTCTGAGCCCAAACTGCTTGTCCTCGAAGCACAAAGCTCATCTGCACCATAGTTCCGTCGTCCATGCTCGCCTGCTGCAGCCGCTCCGTGCATCCTCCATACAACACACACGGAGAAACCAATCACAGCGGAGCTTCCTTGCGCGACCTTAAAAGTAGAATATGTAAAAATCAGTGCCAAAAGGTGTACTGCAAGTCACAGTCAATATTTGTAGTCCTCGTCCTCACTCTCCCTGACTCAGGTTTGCATATTTCACACCAATCCATCAGCAAACACAGGGAATTATTTTATCAGTTGTTTTGTCGTCACATTCACATTGCCATACAGAGCCGTGCTAAAGCTGAATGAATTGTGTTTGATTAATGTTTTTTTTTATATTATTATTGGACATTGATAAAAAAACAAAAAACAAAATATAAGCAATGTAGTAAACATAGTTTTATGCAAAAATAAAAAGCAATTGAGTTCAAAATAGAGTGGGAAAATGGATTGTTGGACCTATTTCTCAGCGTATCAACATACAGGTTTGCTCAAGAGGATTCACCTTTACATTTAGTTATTTCCCTACACATGTAAAAGGTCCCACATTCACAAAAGACTAACATTATTTTAATTGGGGTCCATTGTGGTCTTAAATGATTATTTTTAACAATTACGCATAATCTGCAAAGAAAAAAACGTCTTGACCTTCATCTTTTAACCGTTGTTTTATTAGAGCAATCTGTCATAGAATGATACATGCATAAATACAAAAAGACATAGCCCGGATCGACACCCCGGTTCCTGCATCGTAAGCGCACAGTTATAGACCCACTAGCGTCTAGTGGTTCCCAAAGTGGGGGGGGTTTCCCCCTGACCCCCCGGGGGTCCGCCGGGAACCCCTGGGGGGGTCGCAAGATGAATATCCACACAAAAAAGACTATAATATATGTTTAATAACAGTTAGTAATTTTGTCCCCGAGTCATTGCAGCGTCAATCAAAATCATCGCGTACACACTCACATTGCGCAGCGACCAAAGCGTTGTCCTGCTGTGTTCTGCTAAACACTAAAGGTGTTTGAGGCTACAAATAAATAATACCTGCTTTAAAAATGAAACGTGGTTAATATCTAACAACAGAAAAACTCCGAGGGGGAGAAAAGTCACTTGTAGCAGGGGCTGATGGTGCGAAGAGAGGAGAGAGGGCAGGGAAGGAGAGAGGGCAGAGAGGGGAGAGAGGGCCGGGAGAGAGGAGGGAGGGCAGTAGGAGGGGAGAGAGGGCAGAAAGGAGGGAGGGAGGGAGGAGGGCAAGAGGAGGGAGAGAGGGCAGGAGAGGGAGGGAGGACAGAGGAAGGAGGGAGGGAGAGATGGCAGCGGAGGGAGGGCAGCGGGAGGGAGGGAGGCAGAGGCGGGAGAGAGGGCAGCGTCGAAGGGAGAGAGGGCCAGCGGAGGGAGAGAGAGGGCAGAGGAGGGAGCAGGGAGACCGGAGGGGAGGGAGAGAGGCAGAGGAAGGGAGAGAGGGGAGCGTAGAACAGCGCGTTTAAAGAGGCCCCGGCTTTTCCGAGTCAGCGGTAAAGGGATCCGCACATTAAAATCGGGATGGGCCGCTTTCTGCTGTTACGTTATGCGGTTCATCCCCGCGGCTTCCTCTTTCCAAAGTTACTGTCATAAAGGCATAAACCTGACCACGACCGCTTTTAATGTGGCGAACCTCTTACCTTTGACTCCCGAAACAGCCGGGCCTCTTTAACGCCGCTGTTCTACGCCCCGCTGCCCTCTCTCCCTCCTCTGCCCTCTCCTTCCCTCCTCTGTCTCCGCCTCTCCCATCCTCCTGCCCTCTCTCCCTCCGCTGCCTTCTCCTCCGCTGCCCTCACTCTCCCCGCCTCTGCCCTCCCCTCCTCCGGCCTGCCCTCCCTCCGCTGCCCTCGTCTCCTCCCTTCCTTTCCTCAGGACCCTCCCTCCCCTCCACTGCCCTCTCTTCCCTCCTCCTGCTCCCTCCCTCTCCTCCCTCCTCTGCCCTCCTCTGCCCTCTCTGCCCTCCCTCCCTGCCCTCTCTCCCTCCTCTGCCCTCTCTCCCTCCTCTGCCCTCACTCACCTCTCTTCGCACCATCAGCCCCTGATTACAAGTGACGTTTCTCTCCCCCTCACGGGTTTTCTGTTGTAGATATTAACCACGTTTTCATTTAAATGCAGGTATTATTATATTTGTAGCCTCCAAACACCTTTAGTTTTTAGCAAAACAACAGCAGGACACACGCTTTGTCCGCTGCGCATGGTGAGCTGTGGTTTACTGATGATTTTGATTGACGCTGCAATGAACTCGGACAAAATTACTAACGTTATTAAAGATATTATAGTCTTTTTGTGTGAAATCATCTTGCGACCCCCCCAGGGGTTCCCGCGACCCCGCCGGGGGGTCAGGACCCCCACTTTGGGAACCACTAGACTCTAGTGGTGCTAAACTGTGCGCTTACGATGCAGGGAACCCGGGTTCGAATCCCGGGCTAATGTCTTTTGTATTATTTGCATGTTTATCACATTCCTATGACAGATTTGGTACTCTAAAAACGGTAAACAGATGAAGTCAAGACGTTTTTTTGCAGATTATTGCATAATTTGTAAAATTATCATTTAAGACTAACATGTACCCAAGTAAAATAATAGTAGTCTCTTTTTGATGTGGGACTTTTACATGTTAGTGAATAAATAAAATGTAAGGTGATATCCTCGTTGAGCCGAAACCCTGATGTTTGATACGCGAAGAAATACGTTCCAACATCCATTCTTCCCACTCCTATTTTGAACATCCAATGCTTATTTTATTTTGCATAAACTATGTATAAGTACATTGCTTTTATTTTTGTTTTTTGTTTGTTTATCCTCAAATGTCAAATAATAATAATCACAAAAACATTAATCAAAACATGCATTCATGCATTACACGGCTGATCATGCAATGTGAAATGGAGACAGGACAAACCAACTGATAGAAATAATTCGCTGGTTTTGCTGCTGATTTGGTGTGATCCTGGCAACCTGAGTCCAGGAGAGTGAGAGAGTGACTACAAAATCTTGACTGTGACTGCAGTACCACCTTTGGTGCCAGATTTTTACATATTCTCCTTTAAGGGGTCGTCCGCTAAGGAAGCTCCGCTGTGATTGGTCCGTGTGGTGTGTATTGGAAGGAGCAAGGAGCGGCTGCAGCGGATCATGGACGAAGGCACTATGGAAGCAGAGAGCTTGTGCTTTCGAAGGAAAAGCAGTTTTTGGGCTCAGAGGCCTGATATACAGGAGACTGTGGACTATCTAACATATAATATAAAACTTATATCTAACATATATATAACTTATATCTAACATATAATACACTCGTATTGTATTACCACTATTATGGTTTTGCTGTTTGTGCTGAAAACTGTTTAATAATAACTATGTTTTCCAACAAGACTGTGTCTTTATCACCGCATCACAGTTGAAATGACTTAGTAAAATAATGAATCCATAAAACTATTGTCAGGATTTAGCAGACAGAGTAATACATAACACTTAAATCACCTAAACCTACAGTTGAAACACTAGGCTTAAGCTGCACACTAAACATCCGTCTTCCCATCACTTAAACTACAGACTTAAAACATGGATTCAAAAGGCTCCAGACTTTACATTTGCATTTGTAACAACATAAATATCATTAATTTGATATTCAAAGTTTCTAATTAATTAAAAACGAAATCATGTAAGTGTAAAAACGTGACCCACCTCCTCAACGCGAGACAAAGGACTGGAGCGAGGCGTCAATGCGCAGACCTGATGGAGGCGCTCTTGTTTCTTTAATGTCGGCTAAGAATCAATATTGCCGTATTACTGCCACCTACTGAAACCCTCGGAGTGTTATATCCATGCCTTTGGATCCAATTTACAGTCTATTATCATTTTTTTTTGAAGTTAGAAAATAAAAATAATGCCCCTCTCTGATTAACCCTCTCCCAAAATCAGGCCCGTCCTAAGGGGCTGTTGCGACCTGTGCCGTCCGCACAGGGCCTCGCACCACACAGGGCCTCGGCAATCTTGCTTCCTTTTATTTTATTTTATAAATACACTAGTTCAAGGTCCCCAAAGGCAGACAGCACTCCAAATTTGAACCCTAAACCCCTTTCTCTGGACCTCTTTGATTTCGTTTGATCAAAAGAACATTATTACAAGTAAAGGTCAAATTTCCACCAAAGCGATTTGTAAACAGCAGCGCGCGGGCAGCTATGTATTGCAACGGGTCCTGCCGAAAAAACTGGCGATATCTTTTAGCAGTGTCTGAAGTGAGATACAAAGAAAGTACGGTGAATGAGCGCAGTGTAGGAGAGATGGGATACTCGCGCGGAGGACAGTGAGACAGGTGTGGAGCAGAGGAGCAGACCCCTTTGTGTGTGAGCAGAGGAGGAGGAGGGAGGAGGAGGAGGAGAGCAGTGATACAGGTGTGAGCAGAGGAGCATACCCTTGTGATGACAGAGGAGGAGGAGGAGAGGAGGAGGAGGACAGTGATACATGGTGTGAGCAAGGAGCAGACCCCTTTGTGTGAGCCGAGGAGGAGAGAGGATCAGCGGTGGGAAGGTGTGTGAGGCGCTGCTATTGCCAATGTTTAGTCCAGAATAACCACATCACAAACAAATTTTAAAGCATTAGCAAACAACTGTATGTCTAGGCTTAGCTAGCTGGAGTGTTTTTGTTGTGGTCAGAGTTGTGGAGGGAGGAGGTGAAGAGTATTTTGTTGTTGTCAGTGTGGAAGGAGGAGGAGTGTATGTTGTCAAGTGGTGGAGGGCATGTGCAAAACGTTAATTGATGAGAAAATAATAATATTGACTCCGCCCATAGCCAGTTGGCGCAATTGCCCAATCTAAACTATTAGAAGAAAAAGGACTCCTTTTGGTTCAATCTTTTGAGTTTGCGCTACCATTTTGCCACAGGACGAAAGAGACAGGTCAGCTAAAAAAGACCGCGACCAATATTGCAGTAGCGTGTGTGTGCGTGTGTACCGTGCGTCGCGCCAAACGCTGCATAAGGAGCGAAGACAACTCGGGTTACGCGCGTGCTGAACTCGTCAAGCACCGCGCGAGGTGGTGCTGAATTCATGTCAAAGATTAGAACAGGACAAACTTTCCTCAGATCTGGGGAAAAAAGTGTCAGTGCAGGGCCTCGCGTTTCGAGTTCGCACAGGCCCTCGCACCCCCCTGGCACGGGCCTGCCCAAAATACGCCTCCATTGCTCCACTACATGAGGAAGGCTCTGGGGCCAGCGAAGGAAACGAAAGGTCTGTCTGCGGCTTGCAGTACGGAGGCGTGTCCGAGTAGTAGCGTGTCGGGTAGTGACGTCACTACCGACACGCCTGACTACATGAATTTTGAATCCACTTGAACTTCTGCAAGTAGATACTTGAAGAGAAGACATGCAGACCGTACGCAAACATAAGTGTCAACCCAACAACGTGTTATATTTATTTTTAGGCCGGTCCCTCCAGTTACAGTGTATAATGAATAACTCTGCACATCACCCTGATAGAAATGTTTTTTAAAGAAGTGAACTAATACAAGTGCAGAGAAAGCAATTTGTTTGGGTTCTTCTAAATCCATGTGCCATCGACATCAGGTACATATTAATAATCAGGTACATAGTATAAATATATACAATATAAATATTCCGCAAGTATTTGCATCGTTAAAATGGTAATAGAGAAAAACATAACAATTGACATGTTTTTACCAAGAACAGTGGAGAATTAGTTTAGGCAATTATGTGATGTTCCACACGATGTTCCTATCACATTTACAGAAGACACTGACCATAGTATTTGGATTGATGTTCCAAGATATTTGTGTTTCCTGAGTGTGCACAAATGGATGTTTATGTCTCTTTCATTCATCCGACTATTGTCAGTGATGGGAATCATGCTCCAGTGCTGAAGCAGTGGAACACGCCACTGTAACCTGTTTTTAAAACATGGCGGAGAACACAAAATGGCACACACATCGTGCAAAACCCATGGCAATGCACTACTGTTTTGTCCAAGGAGCAATTTTTAACTCTCGAATCCAGGGTGTTGTGCAATATTGTACCTTTGTTTCATTAAGTGATTGTCTAGAGTTTGTCAGAAAGAGACGAGAGAGGTACTTGATTTGAAAAAAAAAAACAACCCAAGCTCCCTCCCCCTTCCATTCGATTGGGTCCCGCTACAACTCTACCGAGTATAGCATGATTTATGATATTGTTTGTTTTACATTAGTAGGCCCGAGCGCCACCGATGCTGCACAGGGACTATTGTATGAAAGTGTGCATAAAACACTGATACCCCCTCAAACATAAACATGGTCATGGTACCTGTTTCCTGGACGAGTACACGTACTACAAACTCTGCATGCAACATTTTGATGTACAGAGACCATAAAGTCTTAAGTGCAAGTCACTGACAATATATTAAACCGGGAAGCACAACACCTTTTAGGGCTGCATTTGGTTTTGTGGAACTGTTGTTGATGAATTAACATCATTTTACTCTTATCTAGGTGACAGTTCACCACTCTGGCCGAGGGCATTTCACCTGCCTCAGCAAGAGGCAATTGAAAATTCATAAAAGGGGCCAAAGTATGAACCATGGTAAGATATTTTAAGATAATTAGATGGACATATTACACTGTGCCCTGCACAACAAATCTGTGATTGTTCTTATAATGGACATGGAGTTTTAAAATATTGCAAATTGATCTGGTGAGGAATTTACAGAGGAGGCATGCAGGGAGGCTGAAAGCTTTCCAAAGAGAGAGGAGATCTGCGCTCCGACCTCTGAAGCCTTTCCTCATGATTATAATAAAAGAGAATTGTTTTGGTGTTGAACTTATTCAGTGTCTACTTTTCAAGGTCCCATTTCAGATAACACAAATTCATAAAAAGCATGTCAGAAAATCCAGAAAACAAGTTGTTTCTTTTTGTTTAATCACCCTCTTCTACATACAAATTTTACAAAAACACAATGTAATGAAGTCTGCTTGTCCAAAGGCCAAGAGTTGGGCACAATAATGTATGGCATTCTTCTTGATGATCAGTAATGTGGGGAGACAAGGGTGTAGGAGTGTGTGGTGGTGGTGGTGGTGAATAATATCTTAACCTTGTAATGTACTTTTCATCCTGTGTTGACAAGTTTCTCAAAACGCCTCCTAACTTTATTCATTATTCCACACAGTGTGCACAGCTGGGTTGGAGGATGCCAGCTACTATTCTGTGCAATTGGCCCACCACCAAGCAGTCTCCACATGGTCCACCAGGTTGGTGAAGTGCATTGCTAAGAACATACCAAGACTGCACATGGGCAGCCAGATTTGTGAGCCACCACCATAAGGCCCCTTTTATAAATGAAAGTACACATTAGACATAAGCACTGGCATTATTTGACTCATAAACCCTGTTTGTCCTACTGCTTCAAATCCTATTGATTGATAGTCTGAAGTAATGGCAGCTTTTGTAGGCAAATTTGAACACTTTGAATATTTACAAAATTCGTCCATTTACCCCCAATAAATAATATTGACAATGACATGCGCCCATAAAATTCATTATTGCGCCATAAATTCATTGGGCATAAGATATACTCACTACTACTCATCAACTCGTATTATAATAATCCATGCTCATACACGCGGAGTGGCGTGTCGAGTATGTGACGTCCACTACCCGACACAGCCCACTACTCGACACGCCTCCGTACTGCAGGCGCAGACAGATACACTTGAAAAAGTCTTAAAAAACACGAAATCGATCTAATCCCAATTAAGACACAATGTTTTGCCTAATTTCAGCATTTTTAGACTATTTTCTCATCACTTTTCACTCTTTGTCTGCTCTGCCCACACAGAAACGCTCCGGGTCGAAGCCCTCCGAATCTGTGACATCAAAGCTAGACCCCGCACGTGGCCTTTCAATCAGCACAACGCACAAAACAACCCAATATTAATTAAAAAATGACTTTATGCCAAGTGAGAATACGACTTTGTGGACACGATTCGAACAGCGCAGCCGTAACAGAAACCGTCAATATGATCGCTTAGAAAGAACAACAATCCTAATAATAACACAACCCAAGGATCCGGTCGCACAAACCCAACACTGAGAGCCCAAAAGGCTTTCCTGGTTATCAGCCAGAAAATGGGAGTAAAAATATTTATCTAAAAACACCCAGACAATCCCCTTTAACTCTGCATCGAGAGAGGGGGAGGTGACTTTTGTTTTAAAATGACGTATATTCAAAGTGAGTAACCAGGAAACGGTGAGAACCTTCCATTCAGCTCCGTCAAAAAACAGCAATATAAAAATATACCGCAATGCAGAGGTTTGAACCGGGCCACGCGGGAAAAGGTGAATATGAGCCTTAGAAAGTGAAAGTAAAGTTAACACGGCTCAGTGCTTTTGTACCTGGTGCTAAAATTTTATTTCATACAAATTATACCAAAATAAAACCTGAAATGTTAAATGAGATTCGAACTGAACTCATTTGAAAACTATAGCTGATATTTGATGTTTTTTTATGTTAAGATTTGTATTAGTGAGAATTGACTATTTTCACTGTTTAACAAGAGAGAGACCAAGAGACCAGAGAGAGAGCCAAGAGAGAGACAGAGAGAGACCAAGAGAGACCAGAGGAGAACCAGAGAGAGCCAGAGAGAGGCCAGAGAGAGGCCAGAGAGAGAGGCCAAGAGAGACCAAGAGATGACCAAGAGAGACCAGAGAGTGAGACCTAGAGAGAGGAACCAGATGAAGACAGAGAGAGACCAGAGAGAGGCCAGAGAGAGAGGCCAGAGAAGACCAGAGAGAGACCAGAAGAGACCAGAGAGAGACCAGCGAGAGAGGCCAGAGAGACCAGAGAGAGACCAGAGAGTGCCAGAGAGAGAGTGGCCAGAGAGACACCAGAGAGACAACAGAGAGAGAGCCCAGAGAAGCCAGAGAGAGACCAAGAGAGACCAGAGAAGACCAGAGAGAGAGACCAGAGAGACACCAGAGAGACACAAGAGAGAACCAGAGAGAGAGACCAGGGAGAGAGCCCAGAGAGAGACCAGAGAGAGACCAGAGAGAGACCAGAGATAGAGACCAGAGAAAGACCAGAGAGAGGACCAGAGAGAGAGACCAGAGAGAGTCCAGGAGAGAGGACCCAGAGAGAGACCGAGAAAGAGACCAGAGCGAGACAGGAGAGAGACCAGAGAGAGACCACTGTGTCTGTTTGATTTCTGTATCCGTGTCGAAGATCCGACAACTTGGTAAAAAGTCCTTTGACGAGGCTAAAACATAGAATAGAATTGTGTGATGAAAACAGTTAAACATCTATTTATAAAACTTAAACTGCTGAAACCTAAAGTTTTTGTTTCGAGACTGAAATGTGTTTGTCGCGATAGAAAAAGTGTGAGAAAATGTGTTTATTGTGGATAAATCCGACGTCATCTCCCCAGGTCATTGTGCTGACGTGAACCACCAGTCCCTGTGAGTCACTATTGACCCTTATTGGGCTCAGACAGAAATATGTATAAGATGTTTACATGACTTTTGAATAGAGACCACAGCTTTATGTCTCGCACCAAATGTTAATGCTCTAAGAACCACGGGGAACTCCTGATGAGCACAGGGACTTGCCTCCTGCGTGACCTGAGGAGCACAGGGACTGGCCTCCTGCTGGGACTCTGAGGAGCACAGGGACTGGCCCTCCTGCTGGACTCTGAGGAGATCACAGGGGACTGGCCTCCTGCTAAGACTGAGGAGCACAGGACTGGCCCTCCTGCGGGACTGGAGGATCACGATGGGACTGGCCTCCTGCTAAGCCTGAGGAGTAAAAACACAGGGAACTGGCCTCCTGCTAAGACTCTGAGGAGCACAGGGACTGGCCTCCGGCTGGGAACGCTGAGGAGCACAGGGACTGGCCTCCTGCTAAGACTGAGGAGCACAGGGACTGGCCTCCTGCTGGGACTCTGATGAGCACAGGGACTGCCTCCTGCTGGGGACCTGAGGAGCACAGGGACTGGTCTCCTGCTGGGATGGAGGAGGCACAGGGACTGTCTCCTGCTGGGACCTGAGGAGCACAGGGACTGGCCGCCTGCTAAGACTCTGAGGAGCCAGGGATGGACTCCTGCTGGGACTCTGAAGGAGCACAGGGACTGGGCCCTCCTGCTGGGACTGAGGAGCACAGGGACAGGCCTCCTGCTGGACTCTGAGAGCACAGGGACTGGCCTCCTGCTGGGACTGGAGTAAAAAAAGGAAAAAAAAGACAAAAAGACACAGGACGGTCTCCTGCTGGACGAGGAGCACAGGACTGGTCTCCTGCTGGGACCTGAGGAGCACAGGGACTGGCCTCCTCTGGTACTGAGGAGCACAGGACTGCCTCCTGCTGGGACTCTGAGAGCACAGGACTGGCCTCCTGCTGGACTCGAGAGCACAGGGACGGGCCTCCTGCTGGGCTCTGAGGACACCAGGGACTGGTCTACCCCTGCTGGTCCCCAGAGTCAGGACTAAACAAGGGGAGGCAGGTGGGTTTCAGATTTAGCAGCTAAAAACAGTCCTTCCAGAAAACGTGAGTCTGGCAATATTCAAATCCAGGTTAAAAAACAGAGTTTAATCCTACTTTCTGAGTTAAAGCCTGTCTTGTGAGATTGCCGGTGTGTGACTGTGCTATAACCAAATAACCTTGCCTAATGCTAAAGGGTTATGAACAAATGACATCAGTGACTTTTTCCGCGTGGCCTCGCACCAGCATTTTTTTGTGTTACAATTTGAGTAAACTTCTGAACGTCAAACGACAGAATAAAAAATAACATATGTACATGTAGAAATACGGATACAGGTGAAAAAATAAAAGAATACAGATTACATACAGGGTGAACAAACCATGAACAAACCATAGAACAGAACCATGATCAGAACCATGAACACGCTCAGAGCAGAGGATCATTTCTGTGTCGTCCTAGACAACAAACAAAGTTCATCAACCTGGTCTCTCCCCTGTTCTCGTCTCCCCGATCTCTCCCTGGTCCTCTCCCCTGTCTCTGTCACTGGTCTCTCACTGGTCTCCCCCTGGTTCTCTCCCCTGGTCTATACCATTCAAACTCCGAACGGGGGAAAAACAAAAAGATGCAACTGTGATTTCCGTGGAACACAAAAAGGCGTCATTTGCCGAGAAGCATTCACGTCCCCACAACACAAACTGCTTTCTTCTTCTACAAGTACCTTTTTCCTCAGGAACGTGACGTGCAGCAATCAGAGGAAGGGCAGTCACGGCCAGGACACCGGAGCAACGCCGTCCAGGTGGTGATGGCACTGCTTTGTGGACCAGATGAGTGAACTATGTGTTTTTAGGAACGACACAGAAAATGACTCCTCTGCTCTGAGCGTGTTCATGTTCTGTTTCATGGTTCTGTTCATATGGTTCTTTCATGTTCTGTTCACCTGTATGTAATCTGTATTCTTGTTATTTTTTTACACCTGTAATCCGTATCTACATGTACATATTAATTTTTATCTGCGTTTGATGGTTCAGAAGTTACTCAAATTGTAACACCAAAATGCTGGTGCAGGCCACGCGAAAAGTCACTGATGTCATATGTTCATAACCCTTTAGCATTAGCAAGGTTATGGGTATAGCACACCCCGGGTCCACCACGGCAACTCACAAGAACTAGGCCTTTAAAATCAGAAAGTCAGGATTAAATCTGTTTTTAAACCTGGATTTGAATATTGCCCGTCTCACGTTTTCAGGAAGGACTGTTTTTGATAGCTGCATAAATCTGAAACACTGCCTATCCCCATGTTTATTCCACTCTGGGACCAGCAGGAGACCAGACCCCATGTGCTCCTCAGAGTCCCCAGCAGAGGCCAGTCCCCTGGTGCTCCTCAGAAGTCCCAGCAGGAGGCCAGTCCCTGTGCTCCTCATAGTCCCATCAGGAGGCCAGGTCCCTGGTGCGTCCACGGTCCCCGAGCAGAGGCCATCCCCTGTGCACCTCAATCCCAGCAGGAGACCAGTCCCCAGTGCTCCTCAGTCCCAGCAGGAGACCAGAATCCCTGTGCTCTCAGTCCCAGCAGGAGCCAGTCCTGTGCCCTCACGTCCCCAGCAGGAGGCCAGTCCCTGTGGCTCCTCAGTCCCCCACAGGAAGCCCATCCCTGGTGCTCCTCAAGAGTCCCAGCAGAGGCCATCCCTGTGCTCCTCAAGTCTTAGCAGAGGCCTGTCCCTGTGCTCCTCAAGTCCCAGCAGATGACCAGGCCCTGTGCTCCTCAGTCCAGCAGGAGACCATCCCTGTCTTCCTCAGATCCTACCCACAGGAGGGCCAGTCCCTGTGCTCAACAGAGTCCAAGCAGGAGGCCAGTCCGCTGTTGCTCCTCAGTCTGAGCAGGAGAGGCCATCCCGTGCTCCTCAGAGTCCCAGCATGAGTCCAGTCCCTGTGCTCCTCAGAGTCTTAGCAGAGGCCAGTCCCTGTGCTCCTCAGAGTCTTAGCAAAGGAGGCCATCCCTGTGCCCTATGTCCCAAGCAGGGAGTCCCAGTCCCTGTGCTCCTCAGTCTAGCATGAGGCCAGTACCCCTGTGCTCCTCAAGTCCCAGCATGAGGCCATTCCCTGTGCCTCCTCAGAGTCCCGCAGGAGGCCAGTCCCTGTGCTCCTAGAGTCGACAGCAGGAGGGCCAGTCCCAGTGCTCCTCAGAGTATTCCACGTGGTTCCTTTATAGCAGTAACATTTGGTGCGAGACTTAAAGCATGGCTGTGTCCTCTATTTTCAAAGCTCATGTAAAAAACTAATACTTATTTTCTGTCTGAGCCCAAAGGTCAAATAGTGACTCACAGGGACTGTTGGATCACGTCAAGCACATGACCTGGGGAGATGACTCGGATTTATCCACAATAAACACATTTCCTCACAACTTTTTCTATCGCGGACCAAACAACATTTTCAGCTCGAAACAAAACGTAGGTTCAGCAGCTTAAGTTTCTACTAAAATAATGGTTTAACTGTTTTTCATCACAACAAGTCTATTCTAGTTTTTTTAGCCTCGTCAAAGACTTTACCCAAGTTGACGATTCGTCGACACGGGATCAGAAAATCAAACAGGACACAGTGGTCTCTCGCTGTCTCTCTCTGGTCTCTCTCTGGTCTCTTTCTGGTCTCTCTCTGGTTCTCTCTCTGGTCTTCTCTGGTCTCTCCTCTGGTCTCTCTCTGGTCTCTTCCTCTCTCTGGTCTCTCTCTCTGGTCCTCGTCTCGGTCTCATCTCTGGTCTCTCTCTGGTCTCTCTCCCTAGTCCTACATCTCACTGGTCTCTCACTCGGTGTCTCTCTGTGTCTCTCTGGGCTCTCTCTCGGTCCGCACTGGCTCTCTCTGGTCTCTCACTGGTCTCCTCGGGGCCTCTCTCTCTGATGACAACCCTGGTGTATCTCTGGTCTCATCTCTCAGGCCTCTCTCTGGTCTCTCTCTGGTCTCTCTGGCCTCTCTCCTCTGGTCTCCTCTGGTCTCCTCTCTGCCTCTCTCTGGTCCTCTCTCGCCTCTCTCTCTGGCCTCTCTCTGGTCTCTCGTCTGGTCTCTGGCTCTGGTCTCTCTCATCTGGTCTCACTCCTGGTCTCTCTCTGGTCCTCCTCTCTGGTCTCTCTCTGGCCTCTCTCTCTGCCTCTCCTCTGGCCTCTCTCTCTCTGCCTCTCTCTGGTCTCTCTCTGGTCTCTCTCTGGTCTCTCTCTGTCTCTCTCTCTGGGCTCCTCTCTGGTCTCTCTGGTCTCTCTCGGACTAAACATGAAAATAGTAATTCTCACCTAAAACAACATCTTAACATAAAAAACATCAAATATCAGATATTAGTTTCAATGAGGTTCAAGTTCGAATCTCATTAACTTTTCAGTTTTTTATTTTGTATAAATTGTATGAAATCAAACTTTTAGCACAGTTACAAAAGCATGAGCGTGTTAATTACTTTACTTTCACTTTCAAAGGCTCATAAATCTCACCTTTCCCGCGTGCCCGTTCAAACCCTGCATTGGCCCTGGGGTTTAAAAAAAAATATTTTTATATGCGTTTTTTGACGACTGAATGGAAGGATCCACCGTTGCCTATGGTTACCACTTTGAATATACGTCATTTTTAAAACAGAAGTCCCTCCTCCTCCCCTCTCTACGATGCAGATTAAAGGGGGAAAAAAATGTCTGGGAGTTTTGATATATATTTTACTCCATTTTCTGCTGATAACCAGGAAAGCCTTGTTTCTCCATGTTGGGGTTTGTGCGCCAAGGATCCTTGGGTGTTGTTTCTTCTTCTAGGATTGTGTTTTTCTTTCTAAAGATCATTATTGACGGTTCTCTGTACGGCTAGCGCTGTTAGTAATGTGTCCACAAAGTCCGATTCTCACTTGGCATAAAGTCATTTATAAATAATATTGGGTTGTTTTTGTGGTTTGTGCTGATTGACAAGGGGGGGCGGGGTCTAGCTAGATGTCTCAGATCGGAAGATTCGACCCCGTAGCGTTCTGAGAGGGGCCAGAGACAAACATAAGGTGAAAAGTGATGAGAAAGATAAGCCCGTAAAAATGCTGGAAATTAGGCAAAACATTTGTCTTAAATTGAGGGATAGATCGTTTTAAGAGTTTTAAAGACTTTTTCAAGTGTATCTGTCCGGCCTGCAGTCGGAGGCTTGTCGAGTAGTGGGCGTGTCGGGTAGTGGACGTCACTACTCGACAGCGCCCACAGGTCCCGCGTGTATGAGCATGGATCTATTATAATATCGGTAGAGTAGTATGAGTACTATCTATGCCAATGAATTTATCGCAATAATGAATTTTAATGGCGCCTGTCAGTGTCAATATTATTTATTGGGGAAAATGGACGGAATTTTGTAAAGATCAAAGTAGTAAATTTGCCTACAAAAGCTGCCATTACTTTCAGACTATCAATCAATAGGGAGTTGAAGCAGCTCAGGACAAAAGTTAATGAGTCAAATACTGCCATGCATTATGTTAATGTGTACATTCATTATAAAAGGGGCCTATGGTTGTGGCTCAAATCCGGGCTGCCCCAAGTGCATCCAGTATTCTTGAGCAATGCTCTTCACCCACATGTGTGGCACATAGTGAGAGACTGCCTTGGTGTGGCCAATAGCACAGATAGTAGCCTGGCATCCTCCAACACAGCTGTGACACACTGTGTGGAATAAATGAATAAAGTAGTGTGGCGGTTTGAGAAACTTGTCAAACCAGGAATTGAAAAGTACATTACAAGTTAAAAGATATATTACACCACCACCACCACCACACACCCTACACCCATAGTCTCCACATTACTGATCATAAAGAGAACATGGCCATAACATTTTTGTGCCCAAACTTTGGCCTTTTGGGACAAGCAGACCTTCATTACTATTTGTGTTTATGTCAATTTGTAATGTAGAAGAGGGAGATTAAACAAAAAGAACAAATTGTTTTCTGGCAATTTATGTACAATGCTTTTTATGAAATTTGTGTTATCTGAATGGCTCTGAAATGTAGACACTGAATAAGTTCAACACAAACAATTCTCTTTATTTAATCATGAGAGAAGGCAGTCCAGGAGGAGAGCGCCAATCTCCATCTCTCTTGGAAAGCTTTCAGCCTCCCTAGCTGCCTCCTCTGTAAATGCCTCACCAGATCATTTGCAATCATTTTAAACTCACTGTCCATAAAGCAACAATCACAGATTAATTGTGCAGTGCACAGTGAAATATGTCCATTCAATATTTAAGCATCTTACCATGGTTCATAACTTGTGGCCCCTTTAATGAATGTTTCAATTGCCTCTTGCTGAGGCGGTGAATGCCCGGGCCATAGTGTGGAACTGTCACCAAAGATACGAGAAAAATGTGTTACATTCAACAACAACAGTTCACAAAACCACATGCAAGCCCTAACAGGTGTTGTGTCCTGGTTTAATATATGCAGTGGACTTGCCACTTAATGAACTTTATGGTCTCTGTACAGTCAACCATGTTGCAATGCAGAGTTTTAGTACAGTAACGTTCCCCCCCCCATGAAACAAGTACCATGACATGGTTATGTTTGAGGGGGGTTCAGTGTTTTAGCACACTTTCATTACAAAAGTCCCTGTGCCAGCCTGGTGCGCTCGGCCTACTAAAGTAAAAACAAACATTATATAAATCATGCTATACTTCCCGTAAGAGCGTGAGACCAATCAGAAAGGAAGGGGGAGGGAGCTTAGGGTTGTTTTTTTTTTCAAATCAAGTACCTCTCTGTCCTCTCTTTCTGACAAACACTAGACAATCACTTTTAAAGAACAAAGTGTACAATATTGCACAACACCTGGATCGAAGTAAAACATAGCTCCATGACAACCAGATGCCCTCTCATGGTTTGCACTTGTGTGACATTTGTGCTTCTCCGCCATGTTTAAAACAGTTCCACGACGGAGCGTGTTTCCTCCCCGGCTTCAGCACTGGATCCTGAATTCCCATCACAGACAAATAGCGATGCAACGAAAGCAGACATAAAAGCAGCCATTTGTGCACACTCAGAAACACAAATATCTTGGAACACAATCCCAATAACTAAGGCAGTGACTTCATGTAACTGTGATAGGAAACATCGTGAGCTACATCACATAATTGCCTAACTAAATTCTCCACTGTTCTTGGAAAACAGTAAAGAGTTATGTTTTTCTCCTTATTACCACTTTTTAACGATGCAAAAATGACTTGGGCAATATTATATTTGTATATATTATACTATTACCTATTATACTATGTACCTGACATGTCGATGGCACATGGACTCTTAGAGAAACCCATACAATTGCTTTCTCTGCCAATGTATTAGTTCACTTCTTAAAAAACATTTCTAGTCAGGGTGATAGTGCATTTATTCATAATACACTGTAACTGGAGGGACGGCCTAAAAAATACATAAAACACGTTTGTTTGGTTGACACTTACTGGTTTGCGTACGGTCCTGCCATGTCCTTTCCTCAACGGATATACTTGCAGAAGCTCAAGTGGATTCAAAATTCATGTGTAGCGTGTCGGGTAGTGACGTCACGTACCCGAACACGCCTACTAATCGACACGCGCCTCCGTACTGCAAGCCTCAGACAGACCCATCTCGTTTCCTTTTCGCAGCGCCCCAGAGCCTTCCTCAGTAGTGGAGCCATGAGAGGGTATTTTTTGGGCAGGCCGTCCCAAGGGGTGGTGCGAGGCCCCTGTGCGAAACTCGAAACGCGAGGGCCCTGCCTGACACTTTTTTCCCCAGATTCTAGAGGAAAGTTTTTTCCTGTTATCAATCTTTGACATAATTCCAGCACCACCTCGCGCGGTGCTATGAAGAGATCACACGCGCGTAACCGCGTGTCGTCGCTCCTATGCCAGCGGGTTGGGCGCGCGCACTCCACCACGCCACACACACTCTAACCTACGTGCAATATTGGGCCGCGGTCTTTTTAGCTGACATGTCGCTTTCCGTCCTGTGGCAAAATGGTAGAGCAACTCAAAAGATTGGAACCAAAAGAGTCTTTTCTTCTAATAGTTTAGATATGGGGCAAAATGCGCCAACATGGGCTATGAGGCGAGTCAATATTATTATTTCCTATCAATAACGATTTTTGCCATGCCTCCACGACACTCTGACAACATACACTCCTCCTCCTCCACCTGACAACACAAAAAACTCTTCACCTCCTCCTCCACGACAGAACTCTGACCACAACAAAAACTCTCCAGCTAGAGCAAAAGCTAGACATACAGTTGTTTGCCTAATGCTTTTAAAAATATGTTTTGATGTGGATATTCGACTAAACATGGCAATAGCAGCGCCACCACACCTGTCACACCGCTATCCTCCCTCCTCCTCCTCTGCTCCACACAAAGGGGTCTTGCTCCTCTGCTCACACCTAGTATCACTGCTCCGTCCTCCTCTCCTCCTCCGTCCTCGCTCTGCTCACACAAAGGGTCTGCTCCTCTGCACACAAACCTGTATCACTGCTCCTCCTCCTCCTCCTCCTCCTCCTCCTCTCACACCACAAAGGGGTCGCTCCTCTGCTCACTCCTGTCTCACTGCCTCCTCCTGGCCGCGAGTATCCCATCTCTCCTACACAGCGATCATTCCCGTTTACTTTCTTTGTATCCACCAGAACACTGCTAAAGTTATCTGACAGATTTATTCGGAGACCCGTTGCATACACCATACTGCCCAGCTAGCGCCCTGCTGTTTACAATCCTTTTGGTGAAAATTTGACTTTACTTGTAAAATGTCTTTTGATCAAACGAAATCAAAGAGGTCCAAGAAAGGGGTTAGGGTCCAATTTGGAGTGCGTCCTGCCTTTGGGACCCTTGAACAGTGTATTTATAAAATAAAATAAAGGAAGGAAGATTGCGAGGCCCCGACTGTGTGGTGGCGAGGCCCTGTGCGACGGGCACAGGTCGCACAGCCCTTAGGACGGGCCTGATTTTGGGAGAGGGGTTTTGTAATCAGAGAGGGCATTATTTTATTTTCTAAATTCAACAAAAAGAGATATAGACTGGTAACATTGGGTCCAAAGGCTGGAGTTAAACTCTCCGATTCAGTAGGGCAGATATCGGCGCAAATATTGATTCTTTAGCCCGCCTTTAAAGAAACAGAAGCAGCCCCATCAGTCCTGCGCATGCGCTCGCTCATCTTTTGGGTCCTAGCGTCTGAGGAGGGGGTCACGTTTTTACACTCTACAATGATTTTCGGTTTTAATAATTAGAAAACATTGAATGATCCAAAATAAAATGTATTTTATGTTGTTACAAATGGCAAATGTACAAGTCCAGAAGCTTTGAATCATGTTTATAAAGTCTGTATTTACATGATGGGAAAACGGAATGTTTAAGTGTGCAGGCCTTAACCCTGAGTTTTCTACTGTAGGTTTATGTGATGAGTGATAGTATTAACTCTGTCTGCTATAAATCCTGACAATTAGTTTTTTATGATTCATTATTTTTCTATAAGTCATTCAACAGTGATCGTGAATAAAGACACAGTTCTTGTTGAAAACATAGTTATATATTAAACAGTTTTCAGCACAAAAGACAAACAATAATAGTGGGAATACAATACGATGTATATATTTAGATATAAGTTATATATATGTTTATATAAAAGTTCTACTATATTTAGATAGACCACAGTCTCCTGTATATTCAGGCTCGAGCCCAAACTAGCTTTTCCTTCGAAGCACAAAGCCCTCTGCTCCATATGCCTCGTCCATGCTCCTGTCTGCAGGCCGCTCCGTGCTCTCCTCCAATACACACAAACCACGGACCAATCACAGCGAGCTCCTTGCTGCGAAACCTTAAAAGAGCAATATGTAAAAATCAGGGGCAAAGGTGGAACTGCACGTCGCACCAGTCATAATTTTAGCTCCTCCACTCTCCCTGACTCAGGATGCCAGATTCACAACAAATACCAGCAGCAAACAACAGGGAATTTATTTTTATCAGTTGTTTGTCCGCTCCATTCACATGGCCATGACAGCCGTGCTAATTGCCTTAATGAATGTTTTGATTAATGTTTTTTTATATTATTATTGACATTTGAGAGTAAAAAACCAAAAACAAAATAAACGCAATGTAATTATACATAGTTTATGGCAAAATAAATAAGCAATTGATGTTCAAAAATAGGAGTGGGAAGAATGGATGTTGGAACGTATTTCTTCAGCGTATCAACGATCGAGGGTTTGCTCAAGAGGAATATCAACTTACATTTTATTTATTCCTAACATTCGTAAAAGTCCCCGACATCAAAAAGAGACTAACATTATATTAATTGGGGTACATGTGGTCTTAAATGATTAGTTTTACAATTAAGCTATAATCTGCAAAAAAAAAACGACTCTGACCATCATCTTTTACCGTTTTTAGAGCAATCTGTCATAGAATGTGATAACATGCAGATAAATAACAAAATGACATAGCCCGGGATCGCACCCAGGGTTCCTGGCATCGTAAGCGCGCACAGTTTTAGACGCACTAGAGTCTTGTGGTTCCCAAAGTGGGGGTCCTGACCCCCCGTGGGTCGCGGAACCCTGGGGGGGTCGCAAGATGAATTCCACACAAAAAAAGACTATAAAATTATGTTTTAATAACGTTAGTATTTTGTCCCATCCATTGCAGCGTCATCAAATCATCACGAACACAGCTCAATGCCAGCGACAAAGCGTGTCCTGCTGTTGTTTGCTAACAACTAAAGTGTTTGGAGGCTACAAATAAATAATGACCTGCTTTAAACTGAAACGTGTTAATATCTAACAACAGAAAAACCGCCCGGAGGGGGAGAAAAGTCACTGTATCAGTGGCTGATGGTGCGAAGAGAGGGAAGAGGGCAGAGGAGGGAGAGGAAGGGCAGAGGAGGGAGAGAGGCAGGAGGAGGGAGGCAGGAGAGGGCAGAGAGGGGGCAGAAGGAGGGAGGAGGAGGGAGGGAGGGGCAGAGGAGGGAGCGAGGGCAGAATAGGAGGGAGGAAGGACAGAGAGAAGAGTAGGGAAGAGGGCAGCGGAGGGAGGGCAGCGGAAGGGAGGGAGGGCAAGGAGGGAGAGAGGGGCGAAGCGTAGGGAGAGAGGGCAGCGAGGAGAGAGGGCAGAGGAGGGAGAGGGAGGACCGAGGAGGGAGAGAGGAGGCAGAGGAGGGAGAGAGGGCAGCGGTAATACAGCGCGCGTTAAGAGGCCGCTGCTTTCCCGGAGCTCAGCGGTAAAGCGAGGTCCCACATTAAAAGCGGGTGGCCGCTTTCTGCTGTTACTTTATGCGGTTCATCCCCCGCGGCCTTCTCTTTCCAAAGTTACTGTCAGTAAAGGCATAAACCGCCCACCCCTTTTAATTGTGCGACCTCTTTACTTTGACTCCGAAAAGCCCGGGCCTCTTTAACGCGCTGTTCCTAGGGAACGTCTACACCCGCTGCCCTCATCTCCCTCCTCTGCCTCATCTCCCTCCTCTGTCCTCCCTCTCCCTCCTCTGCCCTCATCTCCCTCCGCTGCCCTCTCTCCCCTCCGCTGCCCTCATCTCCTTTGTCCCCTCCTCTGCCCTCCCTCCCTCCGCTGCCCCCCTCCCGCTGGCTCCCTCTCTCCCTCCCCTCCTTCCTCTGTCCTCCCTCCCTCCTCTGCCTCTCTCCCTCCTCTCTGCCCTCCCTCCCTCACCCCCCTCCTCGGGCCCTCTCTCCTCCTCTGCCCTCCCTCCTCTGCCCTCTCTCCCTCCTGTGCCCTCCTCTCCCTCCACTGCCCTCGTCTCCCTCTCATTCGCACCATCAGCCCCTGATACAAGTGACTTTTTCTCCCCCTCCGGGTTTTCTGTTTTGTAGATATTAACCAGCGTTTCATTTAAAGCAGGTATTTTTTTATATTGTAAGGCCTCCAAACACCTTTAGTTTTAGCAAACAACAGCAGGACGAAACGCTTTGTCGCTGCGCAAGTGAGCTCGTGTTACGTGATGAATTTTTGATTGAACGCTGCAATGACTGGGGCAAAATTACTAACGATATTAAAATATATTATATCTTTTTGTGTGGTAAATCATCTTGGCGACCCCCCCAGGGGTTCCCGGCCGACCCCCCGGGGGTCCAGGACCCCCCCAACTTTGGGTAACCACTATACTCTAGGTGTCTAAAACTGTGCGCTTACGATGCAGGAACCCCGGGTTCGATCCCCGGGCTATGTCTTTTGTATTTATTGCATGTTATCACATTCTATGACAGATTGCTCCAAGAAAAAACGGTAAAAGATGAAAGGTCAGACGTTTTTTTGCAGATTTTAGCTTAATGTGTAAAAATGAATCATTTAAGACCAACACGTACCCCATTAAAATAATGTTAGCTCTTTTGATGTGGGGGACTTTTAACATGTTAGAGGAATAAATAAAAGTAAAGGTGATATCCCTTGAGCCAACCCTGATGTTGATAACGCTGAGAAATACGTTCCAACATCCATTCTACCCACACCTAATTTTGAACAATCAATTGCTTATTTAACTTATGCATAAACTATGTATAATTACATTGCTTTTATTTGTTTTTGGTTTTTTATATCAAAATGTTCCAAGAATAATATAAAAAAACATTAACAAAACATTCAGTCACCTTACACGGCTGTCATTGCAATGTGAAGAGACGGACAAACAACCTGGAAAATAATTCCCTGTGTTTGCTGCTGGATTGGTGGTGAATCTGGCAACCTGAGTCAGGAGATGAGAGAGGACTTACAAAATATTGACTGTGACTGCAGTACCAGCCTTTTGGCCAGATTTTTAAATATTGCTCCTTTAAGGGTCGCCGCAAGTCAGCTCCGCTGTGATGTCCCGTGTGTGTGGTATTGAAGGAACACGGAGCGGCCTGCAGCAGGTGCATGGACGAGGCACTATGGAGCAGAGAGCTTTGTGCTCGAAGGAAAAGCATTTGGCTCAGAGCCTAGATATACTGGAGACTGTGGACTATCTAACATAGATATAACTTAATCTAACATAGATAAAACTTTATATCTAACATATATACACTCGTATTGTATTACCCACTAATTATTGGTTTGCGGTTTGTGCTAGATAACTGTTTAATAATAACTATGTTTCCAACCAAGAACTGTGCGTTTATTCACACATCACAGTTGAAATGACTTTATAAAATCATGAATCCATAAAACATTGTCAGGATTTATGCATACAGAGTAATACTAACACTAACACATAAAACCTACAGTAGAAACACTAGGCTTAAAGGCCTGCACACATAAAACATT
Organism: Knipowitschia caucasica; assembly: GCA_964034765.1. Taxonomy (NCBI): domain Eukaryota; kingdom Metazoa; phylum Chordata; class Actinopteri; order Gobiiformes; family Gobiidae; genus Knipowitschia; species Knipowitschia caucasica. Next base: position 10,666,841 of record OZ035843.1, on the reverse strand, counting down.
CCGTCTTCCATCACTGTAAACTACAGACTTAAAACATGGATTCAAAAGGCTCTGACTTGACATTTGGCATTTTAACAACATTAAAAAACATTTTAATTTGATATTCAAATTTTTCTAATATTAAACCGAAATCATGTAATAGGGTAAAAACGTGACCCACCTCCTCAGACGCTAGACAAAGACTGAGCGAGGCGCATGGCGCAGACTGATGGAAGGCTGCTTCTGTTTGCTTTAATGGCGGGCTAAGAATGGAATATTGCGTATACTGCCACCTACTGAATCGGAGTGGTATACTCCATGCCTTTGGGACCAATGTTTACAGTCTATTTATCATTTTGTTAAGTTTAAAATAAAATAATGCCCTCTCTTGATTATCCCCTCCCCAAAATCAGGCCGTCCTAAGGGCTGTGCGACCTGTGCCGTCGCACCAGGGCCTCGCCACCACTCAGGGCCTCGCAATCTTCCATTCCTTTTATTTTATTTATAAATACACCTAGTTCAAGTGGTCCCAAAGGGCAGACTGCACTCCAAAATTTGGAAACCCAAACCTTTCTCTGGACCTCTTTGATTCGGTTGATCAAAAGAACATTTTTACAAGTAATGTCAATTTTCACCAAAAGCGATTTGTAAACAGGCAGGCGCGCGGGCAGCTATGTATGCAACGGTCCTCCGAAAAAACATGTCTAGATAACTTTAGCATGTCTGAGTGAGATACAAAGAAAGTCACGGGAAGGATCGCAGTGTAGGAATATGGGATACTCTGGAGGAGGAGCAGTTTGAGACAGGTGTGAGCAGAGGAGCAGACCCCTTTGTGTGAGCAGAGGAGGAGGGAGGAGGAGGAGGAAGGAGGAGCAGTGATATCAGGTGTGTGAGCAGAGGAGCAACCCCTTGTGTGAGCAGAGGAGGAGATGGAGGAGGAGGAGGAGAGCAGTGATACTGGTGTGAGCAAGAGCAGACCCCTTTGTGTGACAGAGGAGGAGAGGAGGATCATCGGTGTGACAGGTGTGTGAGCGCTGCTATTGCAATGTTTTTAGTCCGAATATCCACATCAAAACATATTTTTAAAAGCATTAGCAAACACACTGTATGTCTCGCTTATAGCTAGTTGGAGTGTATTTGTTGTGTCAGAGTGTGTGATGAGGAAGGTGAAGAGTATTTTGTTGTTGTCAGTGTGGGAGGAGGAGAGTTGTATGTTGTCAGAGTGTGTGTAGGCATGGCAAAAACGTTATTTGATGAGAAAATAATATTATTGACTCCGCTCATAGCCATTTGGCGCATTGTGCCCAAATCGAACTATTAGAAAAAAAAGACTACTTTTGGTTTCAATCTTTTTAGTATACTCTACCATTTTCGCCACAGGACGAAAGAGACAGTGTCAGACTAATAAGACCGGCGACCAATATTTGCCACGTAGAGTGTGTGTGCGTGTGTACTTGCGCGCGCCAAAACGCTGCATAGGACGAGAGACACTCGGTTACGCGCGTGCTGATTCTCGTCAAGCACCGCGCGAGGTGTGCTGATTCATGTCAAAGATTATAACAGGACCAACTTTTCTCAGATCTGTGGAAAAAAGTGACAGGCAGGGCCTCGCGTTTCGATTCGCACAGGGCCTCGCACCCCCCCTTGGGACGGGCCTGCCCAAAATACCCTCCATGCTCCACTACTGAGAAGGCTCTGGGGCGCAGCGAAGAAACGAGAAGTCTGTCCTGCGGCTTGCAGTTCGGAGGCCTGTCGAGTAGTAGGCGTGTCGGGTAGTGGACGTCACTCTACCCGACACGCCTACTACATGAATTTTGAATCCACTTGACCTTCTGCAATATATTCCTTGAAGAGAAGACATGGCGAGACCGTACGCAAACAGTAAGTGTCACCAACAACGGTTTTTTAATTTATTTTTAGGCCGTCCCGCCATTACAGTGTATTAATGAATAAAAGCACATCACCCTGACTAGAAATGTTTTTTAAGAATGAACTAATGACCATTGCAGAGAAGCAATTTGGTATGGGTTTTCTTCTAGAAGTCTAAACATGTGCCATCGACATGTCAGGTACATAGTATAATAGGTACATAGTATCAATAACAATATAATATTGCCCAAGTCATTTTGCATCGGTTAAAATGGTAATAAGGAAAAAACATAACTCTTACCTGTTTGCCAAGAACAGTGGAGAATTAGTAGGCAATTATGTGATGTACTCACGATGTTGCCTATCACAGTTACAGAAGTCACTGACTCCATATTATATTGATGATGTTCCAAGATATATGAGTTCTGAGTGTGCACAAATGGATGTTATATGTCTGCTTTCAGTTGCATCCGACTATTGTCAGTGATGGGAAATCATCTCCAGTGCTGAAGCAGGGGAACACGCTCACGGTGTGTAACCTGTTTATAAACATGGCGGAGAGCACAAATGCTCACCCACACGTGCAAACCCATGAAAGGGCATCTGTTTGTCATGGCGCTATGTTTTAACTTCGCATCCGAGTGTGTGTGCAATATTGTACAATTTGTTTCCTTTAAAAGTGATTGTCTAGAGTTTGTCAGAAAGAGAGACAGAGAGTTACTTGATTTTGAAAAAAAAACAACCCAAGCTCCCTCCCCCTTCCTTTCAGATTGGTCTACACTCTCTTACCGAATATAAGCATGATTTCATAAATGTTGTTTTACATTAGTAGGCCCGAGCGCCACCAGGCTGGCAACAGGGACCTATTGTAATGAAAGTTGTGCAAAAACACTGAAACCCCCTCGAAAGCAGAATCATGTCATGGTACATGATTCCTGGGACTACACTGTACTAAAAACTCCTGCATTGCAACATTGGTTTTGATGTACAGAGACCAAAAAGTCATAAGTGCAAGTCACTGACAATATATTAAACCGACACAACCCTTTTAGGGCTGCTTTGGTTTTGTGAACTGTTGTTGTTGAATGTACCACATTTTACTCTTATCCGTGTACAGTCACACTCTGGCCGAGCATTTTCACCTGCCTCATCAAAGGCAACTTGAAAAATTCATAAAGGGGCCAAAGTATGAACATGGTAAATTATTAAATATTGATGGACATATTTCACTGATGCCACGGCACAATCTAATCTGTGGATTGTCTTTATGGACAGTGAGTTTAAAATGATTGCAAATGATCTGTGAGGCATTTACAGAGGAGGCAGCAGGAGGCTGAAAAGGCTTTTCCAGAGAGATGGAATTGGCGCTCATCCTCTGAAGCTTTTCTCCATGATTATAATAAGAGAATTTGTTTTGTGTTGAACTTATTCAGTGTCTACATTTTCAGAGCCAATCAGATAACACAAATTCATAAAAAAGCAATGTACATATTATGCCAGAAAACATTTGTCTTTTTTTGTTTAATCTCCCTCTTCTACATACAAATTTGACAAAACACAGATAGTAAGAAATTGTCTGCTTGTCCCAAAAGGCCAAAGTTCGGCACAAAATGTTTTATGGCATGTTCTCTTTATGATCAGTAATGTGGAGACCATGGGTGTAGGAGTGTGTGTGTGCGTGGTGGTGTAATAATATCTTTAACTTGTAATGTACTTTTCAATCCTGTGTTGACAAGTTTCTCAAAACGCCACACTACTTTTTAGTCATGTTAATCCACACAGTGGTGTCACAGCTGGGTTGGAGATGCCGGCTACTAATCTGTGACTATTGCCACCACCAGGCAGTCTCTCACTATGTCCACACATGTGGGTGAAGTGTCATTGCTCAAGAACATACCAGACTGCACTTGGGGCAGCCAGATTTGAGCCACCAACCATAGGCCCCTTTTATAATGATTGTACACATAGACATAAGCACTGGCATTATTTGACCATTAAACTTTTGGTCGCGTGAGCTGCTTCAAATCCCTATTGATTGATAGTCTGAAGTAATGGCAGCTTTTGTAGAGCAAATTTACTACTGATATTTACAACATTCGTCCATTTTCCCCCGAATAAATAATATTGACAATGACATGCGCCATAAAATTCATTATTGCGCATAAATTCATTGGGCATAGATAGTACTCACTACTACCTACCCGTATTATAATAGATCCATGCTCATACCACGCGGGAGTGGGCGGTGACGATAGTGACGACACTACCCGACACGCCCTCTACTCGACACGCCGCCGTACTGCACGGCCGCAGACAGATACACTTGAAAAAGTCTTTAAAACTCTTAAATCGATCTAATCCCCAAATTAAGACACATGTTTTGCCTAATTTCAGCATTTTTTAGACTATTTTCTTCATCACTGTATCACTCTATGGTTCTGCCTCTGGCCCTCACAGAACGCTCGGTCAAGTCTCTCCGAATCTTGGACCTCATCGCTAGACCCCGCCCCCTTGTCAATCACAAACAAACCACAAAACCAACCCAATATTATTTAAAAAATGACTTTATCAAGTGAGAATACGACTGTTGTGGACTCACATTCCGAACAGCGCAGCCGTACAGAGAACCGTTTCAAATAATGATCCTTTAGAAGAAACACAATCCCTAGAAGAAAACACATCCCCAAGATCTGTCGCACAAACCCAACATGAGAACAAGGCTTTCCCTGGTTTATTCAGCCAGAAAAGGAGGAAAAATAATATCAAAAACTCCCAGACATTTCCCTTTAATCTGCATCGTAGAGAGGGAGGAGAGACTTTGTTTTAAATACGTATATTCAAAGTGGTAACCATGAAACGGTGAAGATCCTTCATTCAGTATCGACAAAAACAGCATATAAATATATACAGCAGATTGCAGTGGTTTGAACCGGGCCACGCGGGAAAAGGTGAGAATATGAGCCTTGAAAGTGAAAGTAAAAGTATAACACGGCTCCGTGCTTTTTGGTACCTGTGCTAAAAGTTTATTTCATACAAATTTATACAAAATAAAAAACTGAAATGTTAATGAATTCGAACGGAACTCATTTGAAACTATATTAGATATTTGATGTTTTTAGGTTAAAAATGTTGTTAGGTGAGAATTACTATTTCACTAGTTTTACGCCAAGAGAAACCAGAAGAGACCAGAGAGAAGACCAAGAGAGCGACCAGAAGAGAGAGACCAGAGAGAGACCAGAGAGAGACCAGAGAGAGGCCTGAGAGAGGCAGAGAGAGCCAGAGAGGAGAGGCCAGAGAGAGACCAGAGAGAGACCAGAGAGAGACCAGAGAGTGAGACCAGAGAGAGAGAACCAGGAGAGAGACCAAGAGAGACCAAGAGGAGAGGCCAGAGAGAGAGGCCAGAGCGAGACCAGAGAGAGGACCAGAGAGAGACCAGGAGAAGAGACCAGAGAGAGAGGCCAAGAGACCAGAGAGAGACCAAGAGAGCCAGAGAGAGAGACCATAGAGACACCAGAGAGACGATCAGAGAGAGAGCCAGAGAGACCAGAAGAGAGACACAGAGAGAGACCCGAGAGACCAGAGAGAGAGACAGAGAGACACCAGGAGAGACACCAAAGAGAGACCAAGAGGAGAGACCAGGAGAGAGACCAAGAGAGACCAGAGAGAGACCAGAGAAGACCAGAGAGAGAGACCAGAGAAGAGCGACGAGAGAGACCAAGAGAAGACCAGAGAAGACCAGAGAGAGACCAGAGAGAGACCAGAAAGAACAGAGAGAGACCAGAAGAGAGACCAGAGAGAGACCAACGTGTCTGGTTTGATTTTCTGATCCGTGTCGACGAATCGCCAACTTGGTAAAGTCCATTGACGAGGCTAAAAACCAAGAATAGAATTGTTGGTGATTGAAAAACAGTTTAAACCTTAGTTATTAGAAATCTGTAAAGCTGCTGAACCTAAAGTTTTGTTGTCGAGACTTATGATTTTTGCGCGATTGAAAAAGTGTGAGAAATGTGTTTATTGTGGATAAATCCGACGGCCTCTCCCCAGTCATTGGCTTGACGGTATCCAACAGGCCCTGTAGTCACTATTTGACCCATTGGGCTCCGACAGATATAAGTAAATAGATTTTAACATGAGCTTTGAAATTGAAGACCCCAGCTCTAATCTCGCACCCACATGTTAATGCTATAGACCCACGTGGGAACTCTGTGGAGCAAGGGACTGGCCTCCTTCTGTGACTCTGAGGAGCACAGGGACTGGCCCTCCTGCTGGGACTCTGAGAGCACAGGGACTGGCCTCCTGCTGGACCTCTGAGGAGCACAGGGACTGGCCTCCAGCTACGACTGAGGACACAGGGACTGGCCTCCTGCTGGGACTGAGGACACAGGGTACGCCACCTGCTAAGACTCTGAGGAGCACAGGGACTGGCCTCCTGCTAAGACTCTGCAGGAGCACAGGGACTGGCCTCCTGCTGGACTCTGAGGAGCACAGGGACTGGCCTCCTGCTAAGACTAGAGGAGCTCAGGGACAGGCCTCCTGCGGGACTCGATGAGCCCAAGGGACTGGGCATCCTTGCTGTGACTGAGGGCCACAGTGACTGGTCTCCATGCTGGACTGAGGAGCACAGGGACTTGGTCGCCTGCTGGGAACTCTGAGGACACAGGGACTGGCCTCCCTGCTAAGACTTCTGAGGGAGCACAGGGATGGCCTCCTGCTGGACTCTGAGGACACAGGTACTGGCCCTCCTGCTGGGACTGAGGAGCACAGGGACTGGCCTCCTGCTGGGGAACTCAGAGAGCACAGGGACAGTCCTCCTGCTGGGACTGAGGAGCACAGGACTGGTCTCCTGCTGGGACTGGAGGAGCACAGGGACTGGTTCTCCTCTGGACTCTGAGGAGCCCAGGGACTGGCCGCCTGGTCTGGGACTGAGGACACAGACTGGCCTCCTGCTGGGACTCTGAGGAGCACAGGATGCCTCCTCGATGGGACTCTGAGGAGCACAGACTGCCCTCATCTGGGACGCTGAGGAGCACAGGGACTGGTCCTCCTGCTGGTCCAGAGTCCAGGACTAAACAGTGGGAAGCAGTGTTTCAGATTTTATGCAGCTAAAACAGTCTTCCTAAAACGTGAGACGGGCAATATTCAGAATCCAGGTTAAAAACAGATTTTAATCCTGACGTTTCTATTTAAGCCTTTTCTTGTGATTGGCCGTGTGTAGACAGGGCTATACCAATAACCTTGCCTAATGCTAAAGGGTTATGAACCAATGACATCAGGACTTTTCCGCGTGGCCTCGCCCAGCATTTTGTGTTACAATTTGAGTAAACTTCTGAACCATCAAACGACAGAATATAAATAACATATGTACATGAAGATACTGATACAGGTTAAAAATCAAAGATATACAGAATACATACAGGTGAACAGAACCATGAACAGAACCATGAACCGAACCATGAACAGAACCATAACACGTCACAGCAGAGGAGTCATTCTGTGTCCTCCTAAAAACAACAAAGTGCCACAACCAGGTCTCTCCCCTGGTCTCCTCCCCTGAACTCTCCCCTTGGTCTCTCCCCTGGTCTCTCACCTGGTCTCTTCACCTGGTCTCTCCACTGTCTCTCCCCTGTCTAACCATTCAAGCCAAACCGGAGGGGAAAACAAAAAGAAGGCAACTGTGGATTCGTGACCAAAAATGGCTCTTGTGCGCCGAGAAGCAGTCAACAGTCCCCCAGCAACAAACTGCTTTCTTCTTTCTACAAGTACCTTCTCAGGACGGACCAGCCAATCAGAGGAAGGCAGATCCCACGGCCAGACACGGGAGCACGCCGTCCATGTGATGAACTCTTTGGACCAGATTGTGAACTTTGTTTTGTTTTTTAGGACGGACACAGAATGACTCTCATGCTCTGGCGTGTTCATTGTTCTCGTTTCATCGGTTCTGTTCATGAGGTTCTGTTCAACGTTCTGTTCACCCTTGATGTATTCTGTATTCTTTTATTTTATTACACCTGTATCCGTATCTACATGTACATAAGTTTTTTTATCTCTGTCGGTTGGATGGGTTCAGAAGTTTACTCAAATTTAACACAAAAATGCTGGTGCGAGTCCACGCGGAAAATCACTGATGTCATGATGTTTTCAAACCCTTTAGCATTAGGCAAGGTTAGTGGTATAGCACAGTCCACACACGGCAACTCCCAAGACAAGCCTTTAAATCAGAAAGTCAGAAATAGATCTGTTTTTAACCTGGATTTGAATATTGCCCGTTCACGGTTTCTGGAAGACTGATTTAAGCTGCATAAATCTGAAACACTGCCTCCCCATGTTTAGTCCTGGACACTGGGACCAGCAGAGACCAGCCCCCTGTGCTCCTCAGAAGTCCAGCAGGAGGCCAGTCCCTGTGCTCCTCAGAGGTCCCAGCAGGAGGCCAGTCCCCATTTGCTCCTCAGAGTCCCAGCAGGAGGCAGTCCCTGTGCCTCCTCAGGTCCCCGCAGAGGGGCCAAGTCCTGTCTCCTCAGAGTCCCAGCAGTAGACCAGATCCCCTGTGCCCCCTTTTTCCCCACCTCAGTCCCAGCAGGAGACCAGTCCCTGTGCTCTCAGTCCCCAGCATGAGGGCCAGTCCCTGTGCTCCTCAAGTCCCAGCAGGAGGCCAGGTCCCCAGTGCTCCTCATCCCGCAGGAGCCGAGTCCCTGTGCTCCTCAGAGTCCAGCAGGAGGCCAACCCTGTGCTCCACAGATCTTAGCAGAGCCAGTCCCGGTGCTCCTCAGAGGTCCAGCAGGAGACCAGTCCCTGATGCTTCCTCAGATCCCAGGCAGGAGACCAGTCCCGTGTGCTCGCCAGTCCCAGCAAGGAAGGCCATCCCTGTGCTCATCAAGTCCCAGCAAGGAGGCAGTCCCTGTGCTCCTCAGTCTTAGCAGGAAGGCCAGTCCCTTGCTCCTCATAGTCCCCAGCAGGAGTCCAGTTCCCTGTGCTCCCAGAGTCTTAGCAGGGAGGCCAGTCCCTGTGCCTCCTCAGAGTCTTAGCAGGAGGCCATCCCTGTGCCCTCAGTCCCCCGGAGGGCCAGTCCCCTGGCATCCTCAGATCTTAGCAGGGAGGCCCAGTCCCTGTGCTCCTCAGAGTCCCCCAGCAGGTGGCAGTCCCTGTGCTCCTCAGAGTCCCAGCAGAGGCCAGTCCCTGTGCTCCACAAGGCTACAAAGCAGGAGGCCAGTCCCTGAGCTCCTCAGAGTTCCACGTGGTTCTTATAGCATATAACATTAGGTGCGAGACTTAAAGCAGTGTCTCTCTGTTCAAAGCTCAATGTAACAATCTAGATACTTATTCTGTCTGAGCCCAAATGGTCACATAGTGACTCACAGGGACTGTTGGATCACTCAGCACAATGACCTGGGTAGATGACGTCGGATTTATCGACAATAAACACATTCTCAACACTTTTTCTATCGCGACAATCAACAATTCAGTCTCGAAACAAAACTTAGTTCAGCAGCTTTAAGTTTTCTAATAAATAATGTTTAACTGTTTTTCATCACAACAATTCTATTCAATGGGTTTTAGCCTCGTCAAAGACTTTACCAGATGTTGTCGAATCGTCGACACGATAGAAAATCAAACAGACACAGTGCGTGCTCTTCTCTGGTCTCTCTTCTGGTCTCTCTCGTTCTCTTTCTGGTCTCTCTCTGGTCTCTCGTCGGACTCTCTCTGGTCCACTCTCTGGTCTCTCTCTGGTCTCCTCTCTCTGTCTCTCTCTCGTCTGCTCTCGGAGTCTCTCTCTGGTCTCTCTCTGGTCTCTCTCAGGCATCTCCTGGTCCTCTCCTCTCTGGTCTCCTCTCTCTGGTGTCTCTCTGGTGTCTCTCTGAGTTTCTCTCTCTCTGGCTGCTCTGGTCTCTCTCTGGTCTCTCTCAGGTCTCTCTGGGCTCGCTCTCTTATTCTTCCCTCTGGTGTCTCTCTGGTCTCTCTCCTCTGGCCTCACCTCGTCTCTCTCTGGTCTCTCTGGCCACTCTCCTCCTCTGGAGACTCTCTCGTCCTCTCACTCTGTTCTCTCTCGGTCTCTCTATGGCCTCTCTCTCTGGCCTCTCTCTGGTCTACTCTCTGGTCTCTCTCTGGGTCTCTCCTCTCTGGTCTCACTCTCTGGTCTCTCTCTGGACTCTCTCTGTCTCTCTCTGGCCTCTCTCTCTGGCCCTCTCTGTGCTCTCACGGCCTCTCTCTGTCTCTCGCTGGTCTCTCTCTGGTCTCTCACTCTGGTCTCTCTCTCTGGGTCTCCTCTCTGGTCTCTCTGGTCTCTCTCTGGTCCTAAACAGTGAAAATAGTAGATTCTCACCTAAACAACATCTAACATAAAAAAACATCAAATATCAGATATAGTTTCAAATGAGTTCAGTTTCGAATCTCATTTAACATTTCAGTTTTTATTTTGTATAAATTGTAATGAAAATAAACATTTAGCACAGGTACAAAAGACTGAGCCGGGTTAATACTTTTACTTTCACTTCAAAGGCTCTAAATCTCACCTTTTCCCGCGTGGCCCGGTTCAAGACCTCTGCAATGCTGTATATTTTTATATGCTGTTTTTTTGACGACTGACTGGACAGGATCTCACACCGTTTTCCATGGTACCACTTTTGATATACTCATTTTAAAAACAAGTCTCCTCCTCCCCTCTCTACGATGCAGTTAAGGGAATGTCTGGTAGTTTTTGAATTTATATGTTTACTCCATGTTCTGGCTGAAAACCAGGAAAGGCCTTGTTCTCGATGTTGGTTTGTTGCGACAGGATCCGTGGGTTGTGTTCTTCTTCGAGGATTGGTGTTTTCTTTCTAAAGATCATTTATTGACGTTTTTCTCTGTACGGCATAGGCGCTGTACGAATTGTCCACAAAGTCCGTATTCTCACTTGGCATAAAATCAATTTTTAAATAATATTGGGTTGTTTTGTGGTTTGTGCTGATATGACAAGGGGGCGGGGTCTAGCTATGATGTCACAGATAGGAGAGATTCGACCCGGAGCGTTCTGTGAGGGCCAGAGCAGAAACATAGAGTGAAAAGTGATTGAGAAAATAGTATAAAAATGCTGAATTAGCAAAACTATGTGTCCGTAATTTGGGAATTAGATCGATAGAAGAGTTTTAAGACTTTTCAAGTGGATCTTCTGAGGCCTGCAGTACGGAGGCGTGTCGAGTAGTGGGCTGTCGGGTAATGACGTCACTACTCGACACCCCACTCCCCGCGTGTATGAGCATGATCTATTTTTTTAATAAATTACGGTATAGTAGTAGTGAGTACTATTCTATGCCCAATGAATTTATGCGCAATAAATTAATTGTTTATGGCCAATGTCATCTGTCAGTATTATTTATTGGGGAAAATGGACGAATTTAGTAAATATCAAGAAGGTAGTAATTTGCCTACAAAAGCTGCCAGATACTTAGACTATCAAATCAATAGGGGATTGAAGCAGCTCAGGACAAAAGTTAATGAGTCAAATAATGCCCAGTGCATATGTCTAATTGTACTTTTCATTTATAAAAGGGGCCTAGTGGTGGTGGCATCAAATCCTGGCTTCCCCAAGTGCAAGTCTGGTATGTTCTTGACAATGCACTCACCCACATGTGGGAACAGTGAGAGATGCTTGTGGTTCCAATAGCACCGATTAGTAGCCGGCAATCCTCCAACCAGCTGTGAGAACACACGGTGGAATAAATGAATAAAGTAGTGTGGCGTTTTGAGAAACTTGTCAACACAGGATTGAAAAGTACATTACAAAGTTAAAGATATATTACACCACCGACCACCACACACACACCTACACCCATGGTCCTCCACATTACTGACATAAAGATGAACATGCCATAACAATTTTGTGCCTCAACTTTGGCCTTTTTGGGACAAGCAACATTCCATTGACTATTGTGTTTGTCAAATTTGTATGTAGAACGAGGAATTAAACAAAAAGGAACAAATTGTTCTTCTGTCATTTTGATGTACATGCTTTTTTTTATGAAATTTTGTGTTAATCTGAATGGCTCTGAAATGTAGACACTGAATAAGTTTCAACACCACAAAACAAATTCTCTTTTATTATATCATGGAAGAAGAGGCTTCAGAGGAGAGCGCCAATCTCATCTCTCATTGGAAACTTTCAGCCTCCTGCTGCCCTCCTCTGTAAATCCTGCACCAGATCATTGCAATCATTTAAACTCCACTGTCCATAAAGAACAATCACGAGATTAGATTGTGCAGTGCACAGTGAAATATGTCCATCAATATTTAACTAATCTTGCCAATGGGTCATAACTTTGGCCCCCTTTATGACTTTACCTTGCCTCTGCTGAGGCAGGTAGAAATGCCTCGGCCCAGCAGTGTGACATGTCACCCCTAGATACGGATAAAACGTGTTACATTCACCACAACAGTTCACAAAACCAAATGCAGCACTATAAGGTGTTGTGTACCGGTTTTAATATATTACAGTGACTTGCACTTAGACTTTTATGGTCTCTGTACATAACAATGGTCAATGCAAAGTTTTTTAGTACAGTTAACCAGGAAACATGTACCATGATCATGTTTTATGATTGAGGGGGTTCAGTGTTTTAAGCACACTTTCATTACAATATCCCTGTGCCAGCCTGGTGGCGCTCGGTGGCCTAGCTATGTAAAACAAACTTTATATAAATCAAGCTATACTTCCGTAAGAGCGTGTAGACCAATCAGAAAGGAAGGGGGAGGGAGCAGGGTTGTTTTTTTTTTCAAATCAAGTTACCTCTCTGTTCTCTCTTTCTGACAAACTCTAGACAATGCCACTTTAAAAGAACAATGGACCAATATTGCACTACACCTGGAATTCGAAGTTAAAACATAGCACCATGACAAACAGATGCCCTTACATTGGGTTTGCACGTGTGTGAGCATTTGTGCTGTCTCCGCATGTTTAATACAGGTTACACACGAGAGCGTGTTCCCGCTGCTTCAGCACTGAGCATGATTCCCAGCACTGACAATAGGTCGATGCAACTGAAAAGCAAGACAAAAACATCCATTGTTGCACACTCAAAACACAAATAACTTGAACATCCATCCATATTTTAAAAACTAATTGGTCCAAGTGACTTCTGTAACTGTGATAGGAAACATCGTGAGGCTACATCACATAATTGCCTACTAATTCTCACACTGTTCTTGGAAAACAATGTAAAGAGTTTTATGTTTTTCTCGCTTATTACCAAATTTATAACGATGCCAAATGACTTGGGCAATATTATTATTGTATATATTATACTATGTAACTATTATACTATGTACCTGACTTGTCGGTGGGCACATGGACTCTGAGAAGAAAACCCATACAAATTGGCTTTCTCCTGCATGTATTAGTTCACTTCTTAAAAAACAATTCTGAGTTCAGGTATGTTCAATTTATTCCATTAATACACTGTAACCTGGAAGGGACGCCTAAGAATAAATAAAACACTTTGTTGGTGTTGATCAACTTATGTTTGCGTACGGTCTGCCATGTCTTCCTTCAACGGATATACTTTGCTAGAAGTTTCAAGTGATTCAAAATTCATGTAGTAGAGGCGTGACGGGTAGAGACGGTCACTACCCGACACCCTACTACTCCGACACGCCTCCGTACTGCAAGCCGCAGACAGACCCTCTTCTCGTTTTCGCTCCGCTGCGCCCCAAGCCTTCCTCAGTAGTGAGCAAGGAGGGTATTTTGGGCAGGCCCGTCCCAAGGGGGTGCAGGGCCCTGTTGGGAACTCGAACGCGAGGCCCTGCCCTGACCACATTTTTCCCAGAATCTGAGGAAAGTTTTTCCTGTTATAACTCTTGAACGATGAATTCAGCACCACCCTCGCGCGTGCTTGAACGATATCATCACGGCGCGTACCGAGTGTCTTCGCTCCTATGCAGCGTTTGGAGCGCGCGCACGTACACACGCACAACTCTCTACGTCAATATTAGGTCCGCGGTCTTTTTTAGCTGACAATGTCTCTTTCGTCCTGTGGCATAATGTGTAGACGCAACTCAAAAATTGAACCAAAAGGAGTCTTTTCTTCTAATATATTAGATTGGCAAAAATGCGCCCAAAATGGCTATAGGCGGAGTCAATATTATTATTTTCTCAGACAAATAACGTTTTTGGCCATGCCTCCCCCACACTCTGACAACATACAACTCCTCCTCCTCCACACTACAACCAACAAAATACTCTTCACCTCCTCCTCCACACACTCTGCCCACAACAAAAACCACTCCAACTAGCTAAAGCTAGACACTACAGTGTGTTTGCTAGAATCTATTAAAAAATATGATTTTGATGGTGGATATTCGCACTAAACATTGGCAATAGCAGCGCTCACAAACACCTGTCACACCCCACACAAAGGCGAACAACACACCGCTGATCCTGCCTCCTCCTCCGCTGCTCACACAAAGGGGGTCTGCTCCCTCTCACACCTGTATCACTGCTGCCTCCTCCCCTCTCCCTCCTCCTCCCTCTGCTCACACAAAGGGGTCTGCTCTCTGCTCACACCTCCTGTAACACTGCTCCTCCTCCTCGCCTCCTCCTCCCCTCCTCTGCACACACAAAAGGTCTGCTCCTCTGCTCACACTACTTCGGCCACTGCTACCTACCTCCGCGAGTAAAATCCATCTCTCCTCACACTGCGATCATAACCCGTTTACTTTCTTGTATCTCACTCAGACACTGCTAAAGTTATCTGACAGTTTTTTTGTCGAGAGGACCCCGTGGCATACAAGCTGGCCCGTCAGCGCCTCCTGTTAACAAATCGCTTTTGGTGAAAATTTGACTTTAACTTGTAAAAAATGTTCTTTTGATCAAACGAAATCAAAGAGGTCCAGAGAAGGGTGTTAGGGTTCCAATTGGAGTGCAGTCTGCCCTTTGGGGACCCAGAACCTAGTTATTTCTAAAATAAAATAAAAGGAAGGAAGATTGCGAGGCCCCTGTGTGGTGCGAGGCCCCTGTGCGACGGCACAGGTCGCACAGCCCTTAGGACGGGCCTGATTTTGGGAGAGGGGTTTAATCAAGAAGGGCATTAATTTTATTTTCTAACTTCACCAAAATTGATAAATAGACTGTAACATTTGGTCCAAAGGCATGGATATAACACTCCGATTCCAGTAGGTGGGCAAGTATACGGCAATATTGATTTTAGCCCGCCATTAAAGAAACAGAAGCATCCTCCATCAGTCTGCGCATTGCGCCGTCGCTCATCTGGGGTCTAGCGTCTGAGGAGTGGGTCACGATTTTACACTCTACATGATTTTCGGTTTAAATAAAATAGAAAACTTTGAATATCCAGAATTAAAATGTTATTATGTTGTTACAAATTCAAATGTACACGTCAGAGCCTTTTGAAATCCATGATTTATAGTCGGTAGTTTACAGTGATGGGAAGACGGAATGTTAAGTGTGCAGGCCTTAAGCCAAGTGTTTTCCTACTGTAGGTTTATTTAGATAGTGTTAGTATTACTACTGTTCCCTGCAACATCCTACAACAGTTTTATGGATTCATTATTTTAAAGTCATATTCAACTGGGATGCGGTGAATAAAGACACAGTTTCTGTTGGAAACATAGTATTATGAAAACAGTTTTCAAGCACAAACAGCAAAACAAATAATAGTTGGAAATACAATACGCATGTATATAGTGTTAGATAAAGTTATATATATGTGAGATATAAGTTAGATAGATGTTAGATATCCACATCCTCCTGTATATCAGGCTCTGATCCCCAACTGCTTTTCCTTCGAAGCACAAAGCTCTCTGCTCCATAGTGCCTCGTCCATGCTCCTGCTGCAGCGCGCTCCGTGCTTCCTTCCAATCACACACACACGGACCATCACCGCGGAGCTCCTTTGCGCGACCCTTAAAGGAGCAATATGTAAAGAATCTGGCCAAAGGTGGTACTCGCTGTCACAGTCAATATTTTGTAGTCCTCTCCTCCACTCAGCCATGGACTCCAGTTCCAGATTCACACCAACTCCACAGCAAACACAGTGGAATTATTTTTATCAGTTTTTGTCCGGCTCCATTCACATTGCCATGACAGCCGTGCTAATGCTGAATAAATGTTTGATTAATGTTTTTTTTTTAATATTATATATTGGACATTGGAGATAAAAAACAAAAACAAAATAAAAAGCAATGATTATACATAGTTTATGCAAAATAAATAAGCAATTGATGTTACAAAATAGGTAGTTGGAAGAATGATGTTGGAACGTATTTTCTTCAGGTATCAACATCCGGGTTTTGCTCAAGAGGATATCACCTTTACAATTTAATTTAATCCCTAACATGTAAAAGTCCCACAACAAAAAGGAGACTAACATTATTTTAATTGGGTACCTGTGGTCTTACATGATTATTTTTACATTAAGCTATAATGCTGCAAAAAAACGTCTTGACCTTCATCATTTACCGGTTTTTAGACAATCCTGATCATAGATTGGTGATAACCAAGCAATAAATTACAAAAAGACATTAGCCCGGATCGAACCCGGGTTCCTGCATCGTATGCGCACAGTTTAGACCACTGAGCTAGTGGGTTTCCCAATTGGGGGTCCTGACCCCCCGGGGTCGCGGGAACCACCTGGGGGGTCGCAAGATGATTTTCCACACAAAAAAGACTATAATAAATTTTAATAACGGTAGTAATTTTGTCCCCAGTCATTGCAGCGTACAATCAAAATCATCACTAACACAGCCACAATGGCGCATCGACAAGCGTGTCCTGCTGTTGTTTTGCTAAAACAAGGTGTTTTGGGGAGGCTACAAATAAATATACCTGCTTTAAAATGAAACGTGGTTTAATATCTACAACAGAAAAACCCGAGGGTGGAGAAAAGTCACTTGTATCGGGGCTGATGGTGCGAAGGGGGGAGAGGGAGAGAGGGCAAGGGAGGGAGAGAGGGCAGAGGAGGGAAGAGGCAGAGGAGGGAGGGCAGAGGAGGGAGAGAGGGGCAGAGAGGGATGGCGAGGAGGAGGCAGAGGAATGGAGAGAGGGCAGAGGAGGAGGGATGACAGAGGAAAGGAGGGAGGGAGAGAGGGCAGCCGGAGGAGGGGCAGCGGAGGGAGGGAGGGCAGAAGGCGTGGAGAGAGGCAGCGGAAGGGAGAGAGGGCAGCGGGAGGGAGAGAGGGCAGAGGGAGGGAGAGGGAGGACAAGAAGGGAGAGAGGGCAGAGGAGGGAGAGAGGCAGCGGTAGAACACGCGTTAAAGAGGCCCGCTTTCCGGGAGTCAGCGGTAAAGAGGTCCGCATCATTAAAAGCGGGTGGCCCGCTTTCGCTGTATACTTTTATGGCGGTTCCATCCCCGCAGGCTTTCCTTTCCAAAGTTACAGACAGAAAGGCAATAAACCGGCCACGCCGCTGTTTAAAGTGCGACCTCTTTACCCTTTGACTCCGAAAAGCCGGGCCCTCTTTTAACCGCTGTTCTACCCCGCTGCCTCTCTCTCCCTCCTCTGCCTCCTCCACCCTCACTCTGTCCTCCCTCTCTACCATCTGCCCCTCCTCTGCCCTCCTCTCCCTCCGCTGGCCCTCTCCGCGCCGCTGCCCTCTCTTCTCCCTCCTCTGGCTGCCCTCCCTCCCTCCCGCTGCCCTCCCTCCGCTGCCCTCTCTCCCTCCCTCCTTCCTCTGTCCTCCCTCCCCGTCCCCTGGCCCTTCTCTCCCCCTCTGCACTCCTCCCTCCCTCCATCCTCTGCCCCTCTCTCCCTCCTCTGCCCTCCCTCCTCTGCCTCCTCTCTCCCTCCTCAGCCCTCTCTCCCTCCTCTGCCCTCCTCCCTCTCATTCGCACCATCAGCCCCTGATACAAGTGGACGTTACTCCCCTCCGGGTTTTTCTGTTGTAATATAACCACGTTTCATTTTAAAGCAGGTATTATTTATTTGTTAGCCTCAAACACCGTTAGTTTTTAGCCAACAACACAGGCACACACCTTCTGTCGCTGCGCATAGTGACTGTGGTACGGATGATTTTGATTGACGCACGCAATACTGGGACTAAATTACTAACGAGATTAAAATAATTATAGTACCCTTTTTGTGTGGAAATCAGCACTTAGCGACCCCCCAGGTGGTTCCCCGCGACCCCCCCGGGGGTCAGGACCCACACTTTGGGACCAACTAACTCTATGTCTAAACTGTGCGCTACCGATGCAGGAACCCCGGGTTCGATCACCGGCTATGTCTTTTTGTATTTATTGGCATGTTTCACATTCTATGACAGATTGCTCTAAAAACGGTAAAAATGAAGGTCCAAGACGGTTTTTTTTGCAGATTGTTTAGCTTAAATTGTAAAAATAATCATTTAAGACCATCATGTACCCCCCAATTAAAATTATGTTAGTCACTTTTTGAAGTGGACTTTTACCTGTTAGGGAGATAAATAAAATGTAAAGGTGATATCCTCCTTGAGCAAACCCCTGAATGTGATAACGCTAAGAAATACTCCAACATCCATTCTTCCCACTACCTATTTAGAACATCGATTGCTTATTTATTTTGCATAAACTATGTGTAATTACATGCTTTATTTTGTTTGTTTTTTATCTCAAATGTCCAAATAATAATAATTAAAAAAACATTATCAAACATTCATTCAGCATAGCAACGGCCTGTCCATGGCAATGTGAATGGAGACGAGACAAACAACTGATAAAATAATTCTGTGTTTGCTGCTGGATATTTGGTTGTGAATCTGGCAAACTGGAGTCAGGGATAGTGAAGAGAGGACTACAAAATATTATGTGAACTGCAGTACCACCATTTGCCAGATTTTTTACATATTGCTACCATTAAGGGTCGCCGCAAGGAAGCTCCGCTGTGAATGGTCCGTGTGTGTGTATGGAAGGAAGCACGGAGCGCTGCAGCAGGAGCATGACGAGCGCTATGGAGCAGAGAGCTTTGTGCTTCGAAGGAAAAGCATTTTGGGCTCAGAGCCTGATACTACAGGAGACTGTGGACTATCTAACTTTATATAGAACTTATACTAACATATATATAACTTATATCTAACATATATACACTCGTATTGTATTATCAGCTACATGTAATGTTTTGCTGTTTGTGCTTGAAAACTGTTTTAATAATAACTAATGTTTTACCAACAAAACTGTGTCTTTTATCACCGCATCACAGTTGAAATGAACTTATAAAATAATGAATCCATAAAACTATGGTCAGGATTTAAAGACAGAGGTAGATACAACACTATCACATAAACCTACAGTAGAAACACTAGGCTAGGCCGCACACTTAAACATTCCGACTTCCCATCACTGTAAAACTACCGACTTAAAACATGGATTCTAAAGGCCGGACTTTGTACATTTGCATTTGTAACAACTAAATAAGCATTTAATTTGATATTCAAAGTTTTCTAATATAAAACCGAAATCAGGTAAGTGTAAAAACGTGACCCACCTCCTCAAGACGCTAGACAAAGACTGACGAGGCGCATGCGCAGACTGATGAGCTGCTTCTGTTTCTTTAATGCGGGCTAAGAATCCAATATTGCCGTATCCGCACCCTACTGAAATCGGAGTGTTATACTCCCATGCCTTTTGGCACCAATGATTACAGTTCTTTTATCATTTTTTGTTGAAGTTAGAAAAAAATAAGGCCTCTCTTGATTAAACCCCTCCCCAAAATCAGCCCGCCTAAGGGCTTGTCGACCTGTGCCGCGCACAGGGGCCTCGCAGCCACACAGGGGCCTCGCAACTTCCTTCTTTTATTTTATTTTATAAATACCCTAGTCAAGGGTCCCCAAAAAAGGGCAGACAGCAACTCAAATTTGGAACCCAAACCCTTTCCTGGGACCTCTTTGATTTCGCGTTATGATCAAAAGAACTTTTTTAACAATAAAGTCAAATTTTCACCAAAACGATTTGTAAACAGTGCAGCGTCGCGCGCAGCTATGTATGCAACGGTCCTCCCGAAAAAACTGTCAGATAACTTTAGCATGGTCCCTGAAGTGAGATACAAAGAAAGTAACGGAATGATCGCAGTGTAGGGAGATGATACTCGCGGAGGAGGAGCAGTGAGACAGTGTGAGCAGTAGAGCAGACCCCCCTTTGTTGTGAGCAGAGGAGGAGAGGCGAGAGGAGGAGAGCAGTGTATACAGGTGTGAAGCAGAGGAAGCAGACCCCTCTTTGTGTAGCAGAGGAGGATGAAGGAAGAGGAGAGGAGGAGCAGTTGATACAGGTGTGAGCAGAGGAGCAGACCCTATGTGTAGCAGAGGAGGAGAGGAGTATTCACGGTGTGACAGTGTGTGAGGCGCTGCTAATTGCCATGTTTAGTCCTACTATCCACATCACAAACATATTTTTAAAAGCATTAGCAAACACACTGGTTAATGGGGTCTAGCTTTAGCTAGCTGGAGTCGTTTTTGTTGTGGTTCAGAGTGTGTGGAGGAGGAGGAGAAGAGTATTTTGTAGTTGTCCATGTGGAGGAGGAGGAGTGTATGTTGTCAAGGTGTGGAGGCCATGGAAAAACGGTTATTTGATGAGAAAATAATAATATTGACTCCGCCTCATAGCCATTTGGCCATTTTGCCCCAATCTAAACAATTAAAGAAAAATGGAACACCTTTTAGGTTCATCCTTTTGAGTCTCTACCATTTTGCCAAAGGACGAAAGAGACATGTTCGCTAAAAAAGACCGCGACCAATACAGCTAGAGTGTGTGTGCGTGTGTACCTGCGCGCGCCAAACGCCTGCATAGAGCGAAGGACACTCGTTACGCGCGTGCTGAATCTCGTCAAGCACCGCGCGAGGGTGGTGCTGAATTCATGCAAAGATTATAACAGAAAACTTTCCCTCAGATCGGGGAAAAAAGTGTCAGGGCAAGGGCCTCGCGTTTCGAGTTCGCACAGGGCCTCGCACCCCCCTTGGAACGGGCCTGCCAAATACCTCCATGCTCCACTACTGAGGAGGCCTCTGGGCGCTGCGAGGAAACGAGAAGGGTCTGTCTGCGGCTTTGGCAGTACGGAGCGTGTCCGAGAAGTAGGCGTGTCGGGTAGAGACGTCCACTACCCGACACGCCTACTACATGAATTTTTGAATACACTTGAACTTCTGCACATTATATCCGATGAAGAGAAGACCATGGCAGACGCGTACGCAAAACAGTAAGTGTCAACCAACAACGTGGTTTTATTAATTTTTAGCCGGCACTCCAGTTACAGTGTATTAATGAATAAAAATGCACATCACCCTGACTAGAAAGGTTTTTCTAAGAAGTGAACTAAATACATTTCAGAGAAAGCAATTTTGTAGGTTCTTCTAAGAAGTCCCATGTGCCATCGACAGGTCAGGTACATAGTAAATAATAGGTACATAGTATAATCTATACTATATAATATAGCCCAAGTCATTTGCATCGTTAAAATGGGTATTACGGAGAAAAAACATAACTCTTTTACATGATTTTCCAAGAACAGTGGGAGAATTAGATAGGCAATTATGTGATGTAGCTCACCGATGTTTTCCTACACATTACAGAAGTCACTGACCATAGTTATTGGGATGAATGTTCCATGATAATGTGTGTTTCTGAGTGTGCACAAATGGATGTTTATGTCTGCTTTCAGTTGCATCCACTATTGTCATGATGGGAATCATGCTCCAGTGTCTGAAGCAGGGGAACACCTCACGTGTGTAACCTGTTTTTAAACAATGGCGAGAAGCACAAATGCTCATCACGTGCAAACCCATGAAATGGCATCTGTTTGACATGGGCTATGTTTAAAAAAAAAAATTAACTTCGAATCCAAGGTGTTTGCAATATTGTACATTGTTTTCTTTAAAGTGATTGTCTAGAGATTGTCTGAATGAGAGACAGAGAGGTACTTGGATTTGAAAAAAAAAACAACCCAAGCTCCTCCCCCATCCTTCTGAATTGTCCTACACGCTCTTACCGTAATTATAGGCATGATTTATATAATGTTATTTGATTACAATTATGTAGGCCCGACGCCCACCAGCAGGCACAGGGCACTATTGAATGAAAGTGTGGCATAATCACTGAACCCCCCTCAAACATAACATTCATGGTACCTGTTTCCTGGACGTACACTGTACTAAAAACTCTTGCATTGCAACTTTGTTGAGACAGACCATAAAAGTCCATAAGTGCAAGTCACTGACAATATATTAAACCGGCCACAACACCGTTTTAGGGCTGCATTTGTTTTGAAGAACGTGTTGTTTGAATGTAACACAGTTTACCTTATCTATGTGACAGTTCACACTCTGGCCGAGGGCATATCACCGCCTCAGCATGAGGCATTGAAAAATTCATAAAGGGGCCAAAAAAAAAGTATGAACCATGGTAAGAATTATTTAAAATTTGATGACAATATTTCACTGTGCACTTGCACAATCTAAATCTTGATTGTTCTTTATGGACAGTGGTTTACAATGATTGCAAATGATCTGGTGAGGCATTTACAGAGAGGCAGCAGGAGGCTGAAAGCTTTCCAAGAGAGATGGAGATTGGCGCGCTCCACCCCCCCTCTGGAAGCCTTTCACTCAGATTATAAATAAAAGAGAATTTTGTTTTGTGTTGAAACTTATTCAGTGGTCTACATTTCAGAGCCATTCAGATAACACAAATCATAAAAAAGCATGTACATTACAGCCAGAAACAATTTGTTCCTTTTTGTTTAATCTCCCTCTTCTACATACAAATATGACAATCACAAGAAGTAATGAATGTCTGCTTGTCCCAAAAGTCCAAAAGTTGGGCCCAAAAATGTTATGGCAGGTTCTCTTTATGATCAGTAATGTGGAGACCCATGGTGTAGGAGTGTGTGGTGGTGGTGGGGTGTAATAATATCTTTAACTTGTAATGTACTTTTCAATCCTGTGTTACAAGTTTCTCAAAACGCCACACTACGTTATTTCATTTTATTCCACACAAGTGTCACAGCTGGGTTGGAGGATGCAGCTACTAATCTGTGCTATTGGCCACCACCAAGCAGTCTCTCACTATGTCCACACATGTGGGTGAAGTGCATTGCTCAAGAACATACCAGACTGCACTTGGGGCAGGCCAGATTTGAGCCACCAACCATAGCCCTTTTATAAATGAATGTACACATTAGACATAATCACTGCATTATTTGACGCATTAACTTTTGTCCTTAGCTGCTTCAAATCCCTATTGATTGATATCTGAAGTAATGGCACGTTTGTAGGCAAATTTACTAACTTTGATATTTACAAAATCGTCCATTTTCCACCAATAAATAAGATTGACAATGACATGCCCATAAAATTCATTATTGCCATAAATTCATTGGGGCATAGATAGTACTCACTACTACTCATACCCGTATTATACATAGATTCCATGCTCATGACACGCGGAGTGGGCGTGTCGAGTAGTGACGTCTACTACCCGACACGCCCACACTCGCCACCTCCGTACTGCAGGCCGCAGACAGAACACTTGAAAAAGTCTTAAAACTCTTAAATCGATCTAATCCCAAATTAAGACACTTGTTTTCCCCTATTTCAGCATTTGTTAGACTATGTTTCTCATCACTTTTCACTCTATGTTCGGCTCTGGCCCTCACAGAACGCTCCGGGTCGAATCCTCTCCGATCTGTTGACATCATAGCTAGACCCGCCCCTTGTCAATCACACCAAACCACAAAACCACACCAATATTATTTAAAAAAATGGACTTTATGCCAAGTGAGAATCGGACTTTGTGGACACATTCGTACAGCGGCAGCCGTAAGAGAACCGGTCAAATAATGATCGTTAAGAAAGAAACACAATCCTAGCAAGAAGAACACAACCCAAGGATCCTGTTTTTTTTTTTTCGCACAAACCCAACATGAGAACAAGGGCTTTCCTGTTATCACCAGAAAATGGAGTAAAAATATTTTATCAAAAACTCCCAGACAATTCCCTTTATTCTCGCATCGTAGAGAGGGAGAGGAACTTTGTTTTAAAATGACGTAAATTCATAGTGGTTAACCATGGAAACGGTGAGAGCCTTCCATTCAGTCGCAAAAAACACATATAAAAATATACCGCAATGCAGAGGTTTTGAACCGGGCCACCGCGGAAAAGGTGAGATTATAGAGCCTTTGAAAGTGAAAAGGAAAAGTATAACACGGCTCAGTGCTTTTGTACCAGTGCTAAAAGTTTTATTCATAAATTTGTATACAAAATAAAACACTGAAATGATAAATGAGAATCGAAACGGAACCTCATTTGAAACTATATCTGATTATTTGTGTTTTTTATGTTAAGATGTAGTTTAGGAGAGAATTACTATTTTCACTTTTTAGACCAGAGAGAGACCAGAGAACCAAGAGAGACCAAGAGAGAGACAGAAGAGACCAAGAGAGACCAGAGAGAGACCAGAGAGAGGCCAGAGAGAGGCCAGAGAGAGGCCAGAGAGAGAGGCAGAGGAGAGACCAGAGAGAGACCCGAGAGAACACAGAGAGTGAGACCAAGAGAGAACCAGAGAGAACCAAGAGAGACCAGAGAGAGGCCAGAGAGAGAGGCCAGAGAGAGACCAGAGAGAGACCAGAGAGAGACCAGGGGGGGGGAGGGGGAGACCAAGAGAGAGGCCAGAGAGACCCCGAGAGAGGACCAGAGAGAGGCCAGAGAGAGAGACCAGAGAGACACCAGAGAGACATCAGAGAGAGAGCCAGAGAGACCAGAGAGAGACCAGAGAGAACCAGAGAGACCAGAGAGAGAGACCAAGAGACACCAGAGAGACACCAGAGGAGAGACAGAGAGAGAGACCAGGGAGAGAGACCAGAGGAGACCAGAGAGAGACCATAGAAGACCAGAGAGAGATACAGAGAGAGAGACCAGAGAAGACCAGAGAAGAGACAGAGAGAGACTCAAGAGAACCAGAGAGAGACCAGAAGAGACCCAGATAGGAGACCAGAGAGAAGACCAGATAGAGACACTGTGTCTGTTTTGATTTTCTGATCCGGTGTCAGACGATCGACAACTTGGTAAAGTCCTTGCACGAGGCCTAAAAACATAAATAGAATTGTTGTGAAAAATTAAAAACAGTTTATACATTATTATTAGAAACTTAAAGCTGCTGAACCTAAAGTTTTGTTTCGAGACTGAAAATTGATTGTTGTCGCGATAGAAAAAGTGAGAGAAATGTGTTTATTGTGGATAAATCCGACGTCATCTCCCCAGGTCTTTTGTGCTGACGTGATCCAACATCCCTGTGAGTCACTAATTTTGACCCTTTGGGCTCAGACAGAAAATAAGGATTAGATTTTTTACATGACTTTGGAAAATAGAGACCACAGCTTTAATCTCGCACCAATGTTAATGCTATAAGAACCACTGGAAATCTCTGAGGAGCACAGGGATTTGGCCTCCGCAGTGACTCTGAGGACACAGGGACTGGCCTCCAGGCTGGGACTCTGAGAGCACAGGGACTGGCCTCCTGCTGACTCTGAGGAGCTACAGGGACCTGGCCTCCCTGCGAAGACTGAGGAGCACAGGGACTGGCCTCCTGCTGGGACTGGGAGCACAGGGACTGGCCTCCTGCTAATACTCGGAGGACACAGGACTGGCCCCTGCTAAGACTCAGAGGAGCACAGGGACTGGGCTTCCTGCTGGACTCTGATGAGCCAGGGACTGGCCTCCTGCGAAGACTGAGAGCACAGGGACTGGCCGCCTGCCTGGACTCTGATGACACAGGGACTGCCTCCTGCTGGGGACAGAGGAGCACAGGGACTGGTCTCCGGCTGGGACTCTAGGAGCACAGGGACTGGTTCTCCTGCTGGACTCTGAGGAGCACCAGGGACTGGCCTCCTGCAAGACCTGAGGAGCACAGGGATGGCCTCCTGCTGTGGACGCTGAGGAGCACAGGGACTGGCCTCCTGCTGGGACTGAGGAGACAGGGACTGGCCTCCAGCTGGGACTCGAGGAGGCACAGGGACTGCCCCTCCTGCTGGGTCTGAGACACAGGACTGGTCTCCTGCTGGGACTGAGGAGCACAGGGACTGGTCTCCTTGCTGGGAGCTCTGAGGAGGCACAGGGACGCCACCTGCTGGGACTAGAGGAGCACAGGGACTGGCCTCCTGCTGGACTCTGAGGAGCACAGTGACTGGCCTCCTGCCTGGGCACTCCTGAGGAGCACAGGACTGGCCTCCGGCTGGGACTCTGAGGAGCACAGGGACTGGCCTCCTGGCTTGTTCCCAAGTCAGGACTAAACATGGGAGGCAGTGTTTCAGATTTATGCAGTTAAAAAAAGTCTCCCAGAAAACGTGAGACGGGCAATATTCAATAATCCAGTTAAAAAACAGATTTTTATCCTGCCTTTCTGATTTAAAGCCTTGTCTAGTGAGTTGCCGAGTGTGGACTGTGCTATACCAATAACCTTGCCTAAATGCAAAGGGTTTATGAACATATGAAATCAGTGACTTTTCCGCGTGGCTCGCACCAGCATTTTGTGTTACAATTTGAGTAAACTTCTGACCATCAAAACGACAGGAATAAAATAACATATGAACATGTAAGATACGGATACAGTGTAAAAAATAAAAGAATACAGAATACATACTTGAACTGAACCATTAACCGAACCATAGAACAGAACCATGAACAAACAATGAACCCGCTCAGAGCAGAGGAGTCAATCTGTGTCCGTCCTAAAAACAACAAGTTCCACAACCTGGTCTCTCCCCTGTCTCTCCCCTGATCTCTCCCCTGGTCTCCAGTCCCCTGGCTCATCGCACCTGGTCTCTCCCAACCTGGTCCCTCTCCCCTGGTCTCTCACCCTGGTCTATACATTCAAAATCAAACGTGGGGAAAACACAAAGATGCTACTGTGATTTCCGTGGACACCAAAAATGGCGCTGTGCCCTAGAAGCATTCCACTCCCCCAGGCAACAAACGCTTTCTTCCTTCTACAAGTACCTTTCTCCAGGACGACGCAGCCAATCAGAGGAAGGTGCAGTCAAGGCCAGACACCGGAGCACGCCGTCCATGTGGATTGGAACTCTTTGGGACCAGATGTGAAAATTTGTTGTATTTTAGGACGACACAGAATAGACTCCTCAGCTCTGACGGTTCATGGTTTCTGTTCATGGTCTGTTCTCATGGGTTCTGTTCAGGGTTTCTGTTCACCTTATGTTTTCTGTATTCTTTTATTTGTTACACCTGTATCCGATCTACATGTACATATGTTAATTTTATTCTGTCGTTTGATGGTTCAGAAGTTTACTCAATTTGTAACACAAAAAAACGGTGCTAGCCCACGCGGAAAAGTCACTGATTGTCCATCATGTTCATAACCCTTTAGCATTAGGCAAGTTATTGGTATAGCCACAGTCCACACACGGCAACTCACAAGACGAAGGCTTAAATCAGAAAGTCAGGATTAAAATGCTGTTTTTAAACCTGGATTTGAATATGCCCGTCTCAGAATCACGTTTTCGGGAAGACTGTTTTTAGGCTGCATAAATCTGAAACACTGAAACCCAACCTTGGCTCCCCATGTATTAGTCCTGACTCTGGACCACAGGAACCAGTCCCTGGGCTCCTCAAGAGTCCCAGCAGGAGGCCAGTCCCTGTCTCCTCAGAGTCCCAGCAGAGGGCCAGTCCCCTGTGCTCCACAGAGTCCAGCAGGAGGGCCAGTTCCCTGTGCTCCTCAGTCCCAGCAGGAGGCCCAGTCCCTGTGCTCCTCAGAAAGTCCCCAGCAGATACCAGTCCCCTGTGCCCTCAGTCCTACCACAGCAGGAGACCAGTCCCTGTCTCCTCATTCCAGCAGGTAGCCAGTCCCTGTGCTCCTCAGAGTCCCAGCAGGAGGCCATCCCTGTGCTTCATCCCACAGGAGGCCCAGCCCGTGCTCCTCAGAGTCCCAGCAGGAGGCCATCCATGTGCTCCTCAGTAGTCTTAACGCAGGAGGCAGTCCCCCCTGTGCTCCTCAGAGTCCCAGCAGGAGACCGTCCCTGTGCTCCTCATCCCCCCATGCAGGAGACCAGTCCCTGTGCTCCTCAGTCCCAGCAGAGGCCAGTCCCCTGTGCTCATCAGAGTCCCAGCAGGAGGCCAGTCCCTGTGCTCCTCAGTCTTAGCAGGAGCAGTCCCTGTGGCTCCTCAGAGTCCCAGCAAAAGGCCCAGTCCCTGTGCTCCTCAGATCCTTAGCAAGGCCAGTCCCTGTGCACCTCAAAGAGGTCCTTAGAAGCAGGCCAGTCCCTGTGCTTCCTCAGTCCCAGCAGGAGGCCCCAGTCCCCTGTGCTCCGCATCTTAGCAGGAGTCCAGTCCCTTGCTCCCTCAGAGTCCCACAGGAGGCCAGTCCCCGTGCTCCTCAGAGTCCCCAGCAGGTAGGCCAGTCCCTGTGCACCTCTGAGTCACAGCAGGAGGCCAGCACCCTTTGCTCCTCAGAGGTTCACGTGGTCCTTATAGCATTAACATTTGGTGCGAACTAAGCTGTGGTCCTCTATTTTCCAAAGCTCATGAAAAATCTAATACTTATTTCTTCTGAGCCCAAAGGGTCAAAAATAATGACTCACAGGGACTGTGGATCACGTCAGCACAATGACCTGGGGAGATGACGTCGGATTTATCCACATAAACACATTTCTCCACTTTTTCTATCGCGACAAACAACATGTCAGTCTCGAACACAAAACTTTTAGTCAGCCAGCTTGAAGTGTCTAATAAAAAATGTTTAAAAACTGTTTTTTCATCACAACAATTCAGATCTATGTTTTTAAGCCTCGTCAAAGGACTATTACCCAAGTTGTCGATTCGTCCGACTCACCCGGATCAGCAAAATCAAACAGAACACAGAGGTCTCTCTCTGGTCTCTCTCTGGTCTCTCTCTGGGCTCTTTCTGGTCCTCTCTCTGTCTCATCTCTGTGTCCTCTCTGGGTCTCATCTCTCTGGTCTCTCTCTGGTCTCTCTCTCTGGTTCTCTCTCTCTGGTCTCTCTCTGTCTCTCTCTGGTCTCTCTCTGGTCTCTCTCCCTGGTCCTTCTCTCTCTGGTCTCATCTCTCTGGTGTCTCTCTGGTGTCTCTCTGGTCTCTCTCGTCTGTCTCGTCTTGACCCTCACTCTGGTCTCTCTCTGTCTCTCTGGGCTCACTCTCTGATGTCCTCTTCTGGTGCTCTCTGGGTCTCTCTCTCTTGGGCCTCTCGCGGTCTCTCTCTGGTCTCTCATGCCTCTCTCTCTGGTCTCTCTCTGTCTCGTCCACGGTCTCCTCTCTGGTCCTCTCTGCCTCACTCTCTGCCTCTCTCTGGTCTCTCTCTGGTCTCTCTCTGGTCTCCTCTCTCTGGTCTCACTCTCTGGTCCCATCCCCCCCCTCTACTGGCTCTCTCTGGTCCTCTCTCTGCCTCTCTCTCTGGCCTCTCTCTGGCCTCTCTCCTGGCCTCCTCTCGTCTCTCTACCTCACTGGTCTCTCTCTGGTCTCTCTCTGGTCACTCTCTCGAGGGTCTCTCGGGTCTCTCTGGTCTCTCCTGGGCTAAACCGTGAAAATTGTAATTCTCACATAAAACAACATCTTAACGATAAAAAACATCAAATATCAGATTTAGTTTACAAAGGAGTTTCATTCGAATCTCATTTTAACATTTTCAGGTTTTTATTTTGTATAAATTGTATGAAATAACTTTTGCACAGGTACAAAAGCACTGAGCCGTGTTTATACTTTTACTTTCACTTTCCAAAGGCTCATAATCTCACCTTGTTCCCGCGTGGCCCGTTCAAACCTCTGCATTGCTGTATATTTCTTATATGCAGGTTTTTTGACGACTGAATGGAAGGATCTCACCGATTTCCATGGTTACCACTTTGAAATATACGTCATTTTAAAACAAAAGTCTCCTCCTCCCGCTCTACGATGCAGATTAAAGGGAAATGTCTGGGAGTTTTTGAATAATATTTTTACCCATTTTCGGGCTGATAACCAGGAAAGCCCTTGTTCTCATGTTGGGTTTGTGCGAAGGAATCCTGGGTTGTGTTCTTCTTCAAGGATGTGTTTCTTTC
Organism: Knipowitschia caucasica; assembly: GCA_964034765.1. NCBI lineage: Eukaryota > Metazoa > Chordata > Actinopteri > Gobiiformes > Gobiidae > Knipowitschia > Knipowitschia caucasica. The sequence continues at coordinate 10,636,992 of OZ035843.1, read as the reverse complement.
TAAAGGATCATTATTGACGGTTCTCCTGTAAACGGCTGCGCTGTTACGAATGTTCCACAAAGTCCGTAGTCTCCACTTGGGCATAGAAGTGCATTTTTAAATAATATTGGGTTGTTTTTGGTGGTTTGTGCGGATTAACAAGGGGGCGGGGTCTAGCTATGATGTCACAGATCGAGAGATTCGATGCCCGGCAAGCGTTCAGTGAGGGTCCCAGAGCAGAACATAGAGTGAAAAGTGGATGAGAAAATATCTAAAAATGCTGAAATTAGGCAAAACATGTGTCTTATAAATTTGGGATTAATCGATTTAAGAGTTGTAAGACTTTTCAAGTGTATCTGTCTGCGGCCTGCCGTAACGGAGCGTGTCGAGTAGTGGGCGGTGTCGGTATGACGGTCACTACTCGACACGCCCACAAAGTCCGCGTGGATGAGCTTGGGATCAATATATAATACGGGTATGAGTAGTAGTGAGCTACTATCTATGCCCAATGAATTTAGCGCAATATATGAATTTTATGGCGCAGTGTCATGGTCAATATTATTTATTGGGAGAAAATGGAACGAAGTTTCTGTAAATACAAAGTAGTAAGATTTGCCTACAAAAGCTGCCATTACTCAGACAAACAATCAAAGATTTGAAGCACTCAGGACAAAAGTTAATGAGTCAAATAATGCCAGTGCTTATGTCCTAATGTGTACATTCATTTATAAAAGGGGCCTATGGTTTTGGTGGCTCAAAAATCTGGCTCCCCAAGTGCAGTCTGGTATGTTCTTGGAGCAAGCACTTCACCCACAATGTGTGTACATAGTGAGAGACTGCTTGGTGGTGGCGCCAATAGCACAGATAGTAGCCTGCAGCCTCCAACCCAGCTGGTGACACACTGGTGTGGAATAAATGAATAAATTAGTGTGGCGTTTTGAGAACTTTCCAACACCGGATATGAAAAGTACATTACACGTTAAAGATATTATTACACCACCACCACCAACCACACACTCCAACACCCATGGTCTCCACATTACTGGATCATAAAGAAACATGCCATAACATTTGTGGCCAACTTGAGGCCTTTTGGGACCAAGCGAGACATTCATTACTATGTGTTTTGTCAAATTTGTATGTAGAAAGAGAGATGAACAAAAAGAACAAAATTGGTTGTCGGCATTTTAGTACATCATTTTTGTATGATTTGTGTATCTGAATGGCTCTGAAAATGTCAACACTGAAATACATTCAACACAAAAACAAATTCTCTTTTATTATAATCATGAGAGAAAGCTTCAGAGGACAGCCGCCAAGCTCCATCTCTCATTGGAAAGCTTTCAGCCTACCCTGCTAGCCTCCTCTGTAAATGCCTCACCAGATCATTTGCATCATTTAAAACTCATTGTCCATAAAGAACAAACACAGATAATTGTGCAGTGCACAGTGAAATATGTCGCATCAATATTTAAATAATCACTACCATGTTCATACTTTGGCCCCTTTTATTAATGTTTTCAATTGCTTCATGCTGAGGCAGGTGAAATGCCCTCGCCAGAGTTGAACTGTCACCTAGATAAGAGAAAAGTGTTACATTCAACAACAACAGTTCACAAAACCAAATGCATCCCTAAAAGGTGTTTGTGTCCGGTTTCAATATATTGTCAGTGACTTGCACTTATGACTTTATGGTCTCTGTACATCACAACAATGTTGCAAATGCAGATTTTTAGTACATTACGTCCAGGAAACATGTACCATGACATGTTTTATGTTTGAGGGGGTTTCAGTGGTTTTATGCACACTTTCATTACAATAGTCCGATGTCAGCCTGGAGGCGCTCGGGCCTACTAATGTAAAAACAATACATTATATAAATCATGCTATACATCCGAAGAGAAGCCGATGTAGACCCAATCAGAAAGGAAGGGGGAGGGAGCTTGGTTGTCTTTTTTTTTTTCAATCAAGTACTCTCCGTCTCTCTTTCCTGACAAACTCTAGACAATCACGTTAAAAGAACGAAATGACAATAAGTTGCACAACACCTGATTCGAAGTTAAAACATAGCTCCATGACAAACAGATGCCCTTCAAATGGGTTTGCACGTGTTGTGAGCATTTGTGCTTCTCGCCATGGGGGGTTTAAACAGGTTACACACGTGAGCGGGTTCCCCTGCTTTCGCACTGGACATTGATTTCCATCACTGACATAGTCCGGAAGCAACTGAGAAGCAGACATAAACATCCATTTGTGCACACTCAGAAACACAAATATCTTGGAACATCATCCAATAACTATGGTCAGTGACTTCTGTAACTGTGATAGGAAACTCGGGAAGCCTACATCACCTATTGCCCTAACTAATATTCTCCACTGTTCCTTGGAAAAACATTAAAGAGTTTAGTTTTTTCCTCCTATTCACCATTTTTAAACGATGCAAAAAAGACTTGGGCAATATTATATTTGTATATATTATACTTATGTACCTAGTATACTATGTACCTGACATGTCGATGGCACATGGACTCTTAGAAGAAACCCCTACAAATTGCTTTTCTCTGCAATGTATTATTCACTTCTTAAAAAACATTTCTAGTCAGGTGGGATGTGCATTTTATTCATTATACACTGTACACTGGAGGGACGCCAAAAATAAATAAAACACGTATGTTGGTTGACACTTACTGTTTTGCGTACGGTCTGCCATGTCTTCTCTTCACGGATAACTTGCCAGAAGTTCAATGTGATTCAAAATTCATAGTAGTAGCGTGTCGGGTAGTGACGGTCACTACCCGACCACGCCTACTACTCGCACGCCACCGTACAGCAACCGCTGACCAGACCCTTCCTCGTTCCGTTCGCTGCGCCCCAGAGCCTTCCTCAATAGTGGAGCATGGAGGTATTTTGGGCAAGGCCCCGATCCCAAGGGGGTGGAGGCCCGGTGCGAACCGTCGAAACGCGATGCCCTGCCCTGACACTTTTTTCCTCAGAGCTGAGGAAGTTTTTCCTGTTATAATCTTTTTTTGACATGAATTCAGCACCACCTCGCGCGGGGTGCTTGACGAAATCAGACACGCGCGTACCGTGTGTCATCGCTCCAATGCAGAGCGTTTGGGCGCGCGCACGTACACACCCCACACGACACTCTAACCGTGCAATATTGGTCGCTGACCTTTTTTTAGCTGAGCACATGGTCTCTTTCGTCCTGGGGCAAAATGGTAAGCAACTCAAAGATTGAACCAAAAGGAGTCTTTTTCGTCTAATAGTTAGATTTGGGGCAAAATGCGCCAAAATGGCTATGAGCGGAGTCAAAAATATTATTTTCTCATCCAATACGTTTTTTTTTGCCATGGCCTCCGACACACTCTGACAACATACACTCCTCCTCCACCACACTGACAACAACAAAATACTCGTCAACCTCCTCCTCCACACACACTGACCACAACAAAACACTCCATGCTACTATAGCAAGACATACAGTGTGGTTTGCTAATGCGTTTAAAAATATTTTTTGATGTGGATATTCGGACATAAACATTGGCAATAGCACGCTCACACACCCTGTCCACAAGCCGCTGATCCTCCTCCTCCTCCTCTGCTCACACAAAGGGTCTGCTCCTCTGCTCACCAACTGTATCACTGCTCCTCCTCTCCTCCTCCTCGCTCCGCCATCTGCTCACACAAAGGGGTCCTGGCTCTCTGCTCACACTGTATCACTGCTCCTCCTCCTCCTCCGCCTCCTCCTCCTCTGCTCCATACAAAGGGTATGCTCCTCTGCTCACACCTGTCACACTACGGCTCCTCCTCCGCGAGTATCCATCTCTCCTACAACTGCGATCATTCCCGTTACTTTCTTTGTATCTCACTCAGACACTGCCAAAGTTATCTGACAGTTTTTTTTCGGAGGACGCCTTGCATACATAGCTGCCCGCGAGCGCCTGCCTGTTTACAAATCGCTTTTGGTGAAAATTTGACTTTTACTTGAAACAATGTCTTTTGGATTACAAACGAAGCAAAGAGGTTCCAGAGAAGGGGTTTAGGGTTTCCAAATTTGGAGTGCAGTCTGCCCTTTGGGGACCCTTGAACTAGTGTATTTATAAAATAAAAGAAAAGGAAGGAAGATTGCGAGGACGCCTTTGTGGTGCGAGGCCTGTGCGACGTGCACAGGTCGCACAGCCCTTAGGACGGGCCTGATTTTGGAGAGGTTTAATCAGAGAGGCATTATTTTACCTTTTCTAACTTCAACAAAAATGATAAATAGACTGTAACATTGGTCCAAAGGCATGAGTATAACACACGAATACTAAACCATCCTCCGAATCAGTAGGTTGGCAGTATACGGCATATTGATTCTTAGCACTTAGCCCGCCATTAAAGAAACAGAAGAGCCCTGCCATCAGCTCTGCGCCATGCGCTTTCGCTCAGTCATTGTCTAGCGTCTGAGGAGTGGGTCCACGTTTTTATACACTCTACATTGATTCCCGGTTTTAATAATTACGAAAAGCTTGAATATCCAAATTAAAATGTAAATTTAATGTTGTTACAAATGCAAATTACAAGTCAGAGCCTTTTGATCCATGTTTTTAGTCTGTAGTTTACAGTGATGGGAAGACGAATGTATAAGTGTTGCAGAGGGCAAGCAGAAGCCTAGTTGGTTTCTACTGTGGTTTATTGATCGTGTTAAGTATTACTCTGTCTGCTAAATCCTGACAATAGTTTTTAGGATTTTCATTATTTTAATAAGTCAAATCAACTGTGATGCGTGATAAAGACAAGTCTGTTGAAAAACATAGTTATTCAATTAAGGACAGTTTTCAGCACAAACAGCAAAACAATAATAGTGCGGTAATACAATAACGAGTGTATATATGTTAATCATAAGTTTATATAAATGTTAGATATGAGTTTATAAATATGGTTAGAAGTCCACAGTCTCTGATATCGGGCTCTGATCCCAAACTGCTTTTCTCTTCGAAGCACAAAGCTCTCCTGCTCCATAGTGCCTCGTCCCATGCTCCTCGCTGCAGCCAGCTCCGTCTCCTTCCAATACACACACACGGACAATCACAGCGGAGCTTCCTTGCGCGACCCTTAAAGGAGCAATATGGTTAAAATCCTGGCCAAAGTGTGGTACTGCAGTCACGAGTCAATATTTTTGTAGTCCTCTCTCACTCATCCCTGACTCAGGTTCCAATTCCACACCAAATCCACAGCAAACACAGGGAATTATTTTTATCAGTTGTCGGCCGTCTCCAGTCCTCATTGGCCGCTGACAGCCCGTGCTAATTCTGAATGAATGTGTTGAATTAATGTTTTTTTATTAGTATTATTTGGACTTTGAATAAAAAACAAAAACAAAATAAAAGCAATGTAATAACACATAGTTTATGCAAAATAAATAAGCAATTGATGTTCAAAATAGAGTGGGAAGAATGGATGTTGGAACGTATTTCATTCAGAGCGTATCCAATCATCAGGGTTTTTGCTCAAGAGGATTAACACCTTTACATTTTATTTTAGTCCTAACATGTAAAAGTCCCACATCAAAACGAGACTAACATTATTTTAATTGGGTACATTGAGGTGTCTTAAATGATTATTTTTACAATTAAGCTATTATCTGCAAAAAAACGTCTTGAAACTTCATCTTAGTACCGTTTTTAGAGCAATCTGTCATAGACTGTGATAACATGCAATAAATACAAAAAGACATAGCCCGGGATCGAACCCGGGTTTCCAGGCATCGTAAGCGCACAGGTTTAGACCACTAAGTCTAGTGGTTCCCAAAGTGGGGGTCCTGACCCCCCGAGGGCGCGGGAACCCCTGTGGGGGTCCGCAAGATGATTTCCACACAAAAAAGACTATAAATTAAAATTTTAAATAACGTTAGTAATTTTGTCCCAGTCATTGCAGCGTCAAACAAATCATCACGTAACACAGCCACATGCGCACGCCAAAGCCGTGTCCTGCTGTTGTTTGCTAAAACTAAAGGTGTATTTGGAGGCTCCACATAAAGAAATACCTGCTTTAAAATGAAACCGTGGTTAATATCTACACCAGACAACCGGAGGGGGAGGAAAAGTCCCTTGATCAGGGGCTGAAGTGCCGAAGAGAGGGAGAGAGTGCAGAGGAGGAGTGAGGGCAGAGGAGGAAGAGGGCATAGTAGAGGAGGGCCGAGAAAGAGGGAGAGAGGGCAGAGGAGGATGGAGGGAGGAGGGCAGAGGAGGGAGAGAGGGCAAGGAGGGAGGAGGACAGAGGAGAGAGAGGGAGGGAGAGAGGGCAGCGGAGGGAGGGCAGGCGAGGGCAGGGAGGGCAGAGAGGGAGAGAGGGCAGCGGGAAGGGAGAGAGGGCAGCGGCAGGGAGAGATGGCAGAGGAGGGAGAGGGAGGACAGGAGGAGAGAGAGGGCAGTAAGGAGGGAGAGAGGGCAGCGGTAGAACACGCGTTAAAGAGGCCCGCTTTCCGTAGTTCCGGTTAAAGAGGTCCGCACATTAAAAGGCGGTGGCCGCTTTCTGCTGTTACGTTTATGCGTTCATCCCCGCGGCTTCATCTTTCCAAAGTTACTGTCAAGTTTCAAAGCATAAACCGGCCACCCCTTTTAATGTGCGGACCTCTTAAACCTTTGACTCCGAAAAGCGCGGGCCTCTTTAACGGAGCTCTGTTCTAGCGCTGCCCTCTCTCCCCTCCTCTGCCCCTCTCTCCCTCCTCTGTCCTCCCTCTCCCTCCTCTTGCCCTCTCTCCCTCCGCTGCCCTCTCTCCTCCGGCTGCCCTCATCTCCCTCCTCTGCCCCCCTCCCTCCGCTGGCCCTCCTCCGCTGGCCCTCTCTCCTCCCTCCTTCCTCTGTCCGCCCTCCCTCACGCTGCCCTCTCGCCCTCCTCTGCACTCCCTCCCTCCCTCCCGTCCTCGCCCTCTCCTCCCCTCCTCTGCCCTCCCTCCTCGGCCCTCTCTCCCTCCTCTGCCCTCTCTCCCTACCTCGCCCTCGTCTCCCTCTCTTCGCACCATACACCCCCTGATACAAGTGACTTTTCTCCCCACCGGTTTTTTCTGTTGTAGATATTAACCACGTTTCATTTTAAAAGAGTATTATTAATTTGTAGCCTCCAAAACACCTTTAAGTTTTTAGCAAACATCAGCAGGACACGCTTTTGTCGCTGCGCATGTGAGCTGTGTTACGTGATGATTTTGATTGCCGCTGCAATGACTGGACAAAATTAATAACGTTCTTAAAATATAGTTAATAGTCTTTTTTGTGTGGAAATCACTTGCGACCCCCCCAGGGGTTCCCGCGACCCCCCGGGGGGTCAGACCCCCCACTTTGGGAACCACTAGAACTCAGTGGTCTAAACTGTGCGCTTACGATGCAGGACCCCGGGTTCGATTCCCGGCTATTCTTTTGGTATTTATTGCATGATATCGACATTCTTGACCAGATGGCTCTTAAAAACGGTAAAAGAATGAAGGTCAAGACGTTGTTTTTGCAGATTTATAGCTTAATTGTAAAAATATATCATTAAGACCACATGTACCCCAATAAACATAATGTTTAGTCTCTTTTTGATGTGGGGACTTTTACATGTAAGGGAATAAATAAAATGTAAAGTGAGATCCTCTTGGAGACAAAACCCTGATGTTGATACGCTGAAGAAATAACGTTCCAAAACATCCATTCTTCCCAACTCCTATTTTTGAACATCAATGCTTATTTATTTTTGCATATACTATGTATATACATTGCTTTTATTTTGTTTTTGTTTTTTTATCTCAAATGTCCAAATAATAATATTAAAAAAACATGAATCAAAACATTCATTCAGCATTAGCACCGGCTGTTATATTGCTTGCAAAATCTTCAATCATAACCTTTTGAAATCAGGTTTGGTATCTGTCATTTCTATTACTGTTTTAACATTGGTTTTTGTCTCTTGTTGAACTAAAAGGACCTGCAGAACGAAGGGCTGCTGTGTTTGCGGCCTCTCTGCAGCTTCTGGGCAGGGGAATTCTGACAAATTACTGCACTACGCGGCCCGATGCCTACCGTTTTGGACACAGCCATACACACACACGACAGAGCTCTACTGCACACCCAAGCCAAACACTATCCCCACCAATGCGCCATTGCAGATAGCTGTGCTTTTGCAATTCGTATAGCTCGCTGCGATACTTTGGTTGTTTGGATTCCTGCTAGCCTCCTGCTTCTGCATGCTACTTGCTAGGCTACACTCCTTTGTTGTTTAGCATAAGGCTAACTTCCGGTTCCGGTGCGCTACTTCCGGGGCTGCACTGCGGAGGTGTTTACACTGATTCTAACCACACTCTATCACTAAAACTGCTAGTTTGTTGTTAGGATTAATGCCACCCTGCTTCCCCAAATTGCATTCTATTACTAAACTCAATATTTTGGTGTTTAGACTATTGCTAACCTCCTGTTTCTGCATGCTACTGGCTAAGCTACATCCCTTTGTTGTTTAGCATAAGGCTAACTTCCGGTTCCGGTGCGCTACTTCCGGGGCTGCACTGCGGCGGTGTTTACACTGATTCTAACCACACTCTACCACTAAAACTGCTTGTCTGTTGTTAGGATTAATGCCACCCTGCTTCCCCAAATTGCATTCTATTACTAAACTCAATATTTTGGTGTTTAGACTATTGCTAACCTCCTGTTTCTGCATGCTACTGCCTAAGCCACATCCCTTTGTTGTTTAGCATAAGGCTAACTTCCGGTTCCGGTGCGCTACTTCCGGGGCTGCACTGCGGCGGTGTTTACACTGATTCTAACCACACTCTACCACTAAAACTGCTTGTTTGTTGTTAGGATTAATGCTACCCTGCTTCCCCAAATTGCATTCTATTACTAAACTCAATGTTTTGGTGTTTAGATTATTGCTTACTCCCTGTCTCTCCTCATTACATGCTATTGCTAAATCGCATTACTTCTGTTGTTTAGACTAACGCTAACTTCATGTCTCTCATCACTACATACTTTAACTACAACTGCATTACAGTTGTTGTTTAGACTAACGCTAACGTCCTGTTTCTCCTCACTACCCGCCAATGCTAAACCGCATTACTTCTGTTGTTTAGACTACTGCTAACTTCCTGTTTCTCGTTGCTACATGCTTTAGCAGCTGCATTAATTTGTTGTTTAGACTGGTACTAACTTTCCTGCTACCGCTAACGCTAACTGCTAATTGCTACCGCTAGTGCTACTTCTAACGCTACTGCTACCACTAGTGCTACTACTAACACTACCGCTACGCTAGTGCCCCGAAAGCTATTGCCGCGCGCGTAACCACAACCCTGACTGCTCCAACGCTGCTAACCCCAACCCTCTCCGCCGATACGCAGGTGAAGAAACACTAAGGCCTGACCCCAGTCCGAAACCACCTTCTCGCATACACCACTGCAAGAAGACGACGCAGTGGTCACGGTTTTAACATACATCAAGGTTTGCACCACCACACGTACAACAGCTTAACAACCCACTCTAAACACTACTTCCCTCCTTTCCTTCTCCCACCGTGTCATGCACACGCGCTCCAAGTCACACTCGCATACACTCACTCACGCAAGTATGGACAACGGTGGCGACGCCTCGCCGCGCCCGAGCGAACACGACGATGGGTTGGAGGAACAGGACGTAGTGGATAACTTTCTGCGTGACCTCACCGAAAAGCTATCCCCGGGAACCTATGACACGCTTGAAAGCAGCTTGCCCTCTGACTTACAGGATGCCACCTCCATGTTGGCATCCGAGGCTATTACAAAGAAACTCGAAGGTAAGACCCTGACCCAGTGGCTGGGACAACTAGCCGCAGTCTCCAGGATAACCTTATGCGACTCCGAAGCTCAGAAAGAAAAGCTTCAAGACACGGTAGGTGAACTACAACGGCAACTAGTGGAAGCTAGAAAGTCCGTCGAAAACCTTAAACAACACCAACAGGTAAGTAGAGACCACCTACAGGGACTGGACGTTACTCCAAGCGCGACCATGGATCTTGACCGCGCAGCGAGAATCAGGGCCGCTATGACGGACGGAACCAGTCGGGAAAATGCCTCCCGATCACAATCCCCTCCCACCGACCACGGCAGCCCATCGTCCGATAGGGACCGCAGGAGCGTGGCCGAACTGGTAAGTATTCTCACAGGAAAATACCAGGGTCAAGGACAAAGGGGTAATAAAGGCCCCAACGATGCAAACCGGAGCAGGCCCCAACGGTCCGCCGACGACGGACCCAACCAAGTCGCGCGCGACCCCAACCAAACAACGGGACCGCACCCAACCACAGCCGACCCACAACACAACAGACGCATCGACTACTTCGACCCACCTACGAGCCAAGCCACGCACCACATGACAGACCGCTCGCGGGACCCCAGGGACCTCTCCGTCTATGAGAGACAACCCCCTTCCAGACCCGTCGTAGCACATCGGGACATAAAATACGAGACGCATGGCTACCAAACCCATAGACCCGGACTGACCGCGGACCACGGCGAACAACGGCCAACAACCCGCCAATGGGACGGTGGGGACCACCACAACAATGGAAGGGACCCCCACGGCACCCCTCCGGGCACACACATGGACATGCTAAACAGACAACATGACTACCCAACCCATGACTCTGGACCACCTGACGTCCATACGAGACATAGTTCAGACTACCGCCATTGGGACGAGAGGGCCCAACCTGAACATGGCAGGCAACCCTACAACGACCCCCCTGGCGCACATCAGAACATGCTACCCGGACCACACGATGTACGGTACTCTTAGTCTGGGCCGTCCGCATACGCTGCGACACAATGGCCAGCGACCCACCATGGGAATGCCGGGGACCTCCCTGACCATGGAAGATACCCCCACGGCACTCTCCCTGGCTCACACCAGGACTTGGCCCTATGTCAACGTAACTACCCGGACTATAGAGGACGCGACACCCATTACACGCCCCCATCGGTCGAGACCTCCTCGGCCCATCCGACCGTGACTTTGACCGCATAGCCAGACACATAAACCGCTTTGACCCCCTGCCTGGCATGCCTACGGACACCCAATCATACCTCCGCGACATTGACTCCCACACTGACCGCATACCAAACGCATCTCCAGGAGACAAAATATTCTTGATTAGGCTCACGTCCAATAGAGAAGTGAATAACTTCATCGAAAGGCAACCAAAAGCCATAAAACATGACTACAATGAGCTCTGCAAAGCCATCCTGGCAGAATACTCAGATTACGGTGCCTCCGGGACCCTCACGGCAGCCATGGCAGTCAAACAAACTCACAACGAGCTTGCGGACTGCTACTACAACAGGTTGAGACAGGCCTACTTCGGCAACCAAAACTACGAAGGGATGGAGGAAGATAAAAATTTCAAGGCCCTGTACATCCAAAACCTCCACCCCAACCTTAGCCACCTACTAGGCGTGTACGCCTGCCCCCTTACACAGGACATACGACAACTGAAGACCCTAGTGGCAAGGGCGCAGAGCAAACACTTACTCAAACCCCAAGTGAAGCCACAAAACCAGCCTACAGTGTACAGTGTGGACAAACACATGGAACTCGAAGGCGCACCAACCACCCAAAAACAAAAATGGGGGACAGATCGAAGGCCCCAAAGCAATAACCAGCGACGCACAGACCCAAAGAACAGACAATGGCACGACCAAAAGTTCACGCCATTCGACGATAACCGCGCCGCCCAGCCGGACGGGAAAGACCGCGCACCGCAGTTAACTCCCCAAGACCGCCCCGCTACAACCATAAATAAAAACAAACTTTCCAGGGAAGAACAATCCCTCCTCCGCTCACTCCTGCGCAAAGCCAGAGAAAAAAGGACAGACACTGCTGACGTGTTCGCAGTGTCCGTGTCGGATGAGACCAATGACGACTATCCCTACTAAATGAACAACGACCTTAGCGTGCAACAGTCGGAGGACACCTACTTCGACCCACACGTCCTTCGGGACCTCCAGGACGAGGTAAGCGAAGAACCCCGAGACCCACACGCACAGAATGAGAACGCCCACTACGACCAGAGGGACGTCATGGTGATACAGGTAAACTCCATCACAGACTCACGAAGGGATTGCCCCTCGACGATCAACTGCAAACCACCGTTCCACCAGTTCATTGGCGATCTACAACAAAAAGGTACCTACGGGAAACTCTACTTGCCCGTGACGCTTGAGGACCAATGGGAACACGAAGCGCTCGTAGACACAGCTGCCGACATCAGCATGATTGGCGACGATCTCTTCGGTAAGTTACAGTCCCTGGCCAGAAAATCCCACAGAGACCTAAAAACACAGCCGTGCGACGTGGAAATACGACCCTATTCCCAGGTAAACACGACCATACGTAAAATGGCGCTAATGCAACTGACCGTGGGCCCCATGACGCTAGTCCACCCGGTCTACAGCTCCCCATTCAACGCGCATCCACTCCTACTGGGCCAGGACCTTCTAAATCAGTTAAAACCCCCAATAGACTTCCAACGTCTAAAGATCTGGGCACAAGTCCGGGAGCCCTTACCCATCCCACGCCCACTGAGCGAGAACCACTGCTACTTCATAGGAGCGCCGCCGGCAGACTGCCTACAGCCCGCCGCGACACAAACCGAAACCGGTCAGGAAACGGCCACAATCTGCGCGATCACTCGGGCAAACGCCGCTAAACTGGACCCGACACCCGACGCTGCGCCCACGCGCACAACCCCCGACTTCGGCAAGTCGGACCTAGCCTCCCTCCGATGTGCGGACCCCACACTAAAACGCCCCAGCGACGTCACGATCAACGCGACGCTCAAAATCTTCGGGCGTGATAAAGACAAACTGCCAATACGCCATGGGCTGTTAGTTTCTGCTTCCAATGCACACACTTCGTCGGTACTCGTGGTGCCTCGAAGCATGAGGGGGGTGATGTTGGCACATGCCCATGACGCACCTACCGTGGAACACAGAGGTATAAACAACACACACCAGGCACTACAACAGGTAGAAAGGACGGACCGGACGGTGATTGAAATACTAAGGTACGTATCCTCAAACCAGAGTGACTGGAACATGAAACTGCTCCTGAGGGCAATCCGAGCCACACCCCACCGCTCCACGGGAGTTTCCCCATCCGAAATGTCGACAGGTAGGCAAATGACGCTCCCGCTGCATCGGCTCTACCAACCGGCTGAGGCGAACATCGCCACGGCCTACACCACACACCAATACAGGACTGACCCGCAGGACCACCTGGAACAGACGTTTGCATTTACACAGAAGAAACTGGGAGACAGCGCCGAAGGACGCAAAGCCTACTACGATCAAAAGGCGTCTCGCAACGAGCTCCAGGTTGAAAACCAGGTATGGTATTACACCTTTGCACATTCCCCAGGACAAGTGGGGACCGGCCCCACCGGACTACGCCGGAAACTGCTACCCCGCTGGTCAGGACCATACAGGGTGGTAAACAAACTCTCAACCGCAGTGTACCAGATCGAGGTCACAAAAGGTAGGAGAGAACCCACCCTCAAATCGGGTCGTCACAACCAAACCAAACCACACAAACAAAGCCCCATGGGACAGGTAGGGCACACTACCAATCCCAGTTAGGAACACACCATGTGCCCTCGAACACTATTAGTCCAGCAACCACTAACCTTCTTCTTGGCTGTACTAATCGAACCTCTCTCTCTCTCTCTCTCTCTCCGCCTAACCCCTAACAGTTGTCTCACACTTTGCAGAACATGTGGCCCACTCTCCTCCTTGTGCTGACCTGCATAGTGTGCCTCGGCACCCCAGAAATTATTGAGACCGGACCAGCCTCCGGGATCGTTTTAAAGGAACAACCCGGACTCCTCATCACGAATGTCCGAATCCACACACAGCGAATCTTTGTCAGACTCAACCCTAGTGAAGTCTGCCGCAAGAACCTGCCCTCTGAAGTCACACTCAAAGATTGGGCGGGCGCCCGCTGGACCCAGACGGTCGTGGAGCACGCAGAAGCAGAGATACAGCACATGCTGACACAGCTAGAGAAGTTCACGATCACTAGGACAGAGCTCAGTGGCCCTCGCCCCAGACCCAAACGATTTATTGGGGCTCTCCTCGGCGCAGCATCCGCCCTGAGCACCCTCTTTAGCCTGGGGATGTCCACGGTAAACGCCATTAGCCTATCCTCCCTCAGACGCCACCAACTAGAAATGGCCTCTGAACTTGAGGACGTCAAAACCAGACTTGACCAGCAACAGAACGACGTGGTGACCTTGGGAAAATCCCTGAAAGGAACCATGCTAGTACTTAACACACATGAGGTCGCGATTAAACGCACCTCCGCTGCGGTTAATCAACTCTTAGACGTTCTCCAATTAGACTACGCCCATACTCAGCCGACCACCCAACTGATGGATGACATGCTACGTCACCTCAGCTCCTCGATCGAAAACCTAGCCATGGGCCGTATCCCGCCATACCTCGTGCCGCTATCGCTAGTTGAGGACATCCTAGCCGTAGCCACACGGGACGCCGTAAACCCCATGCAAGCCCACTTGGCGTACACGCTGGGCGCTGCAGTCCCCATCTATGTCAATCCACTGGACCGCGAGGTAGCCTTCCTAGTCACCCTACCGATAGTTCCCGGCGATAAAATCTACCGACTAAAAGGGATCACTAACCTAGGGACCTGGAAGGACAATGTCCACGTCAGAGTACAGACGCCAGACATAGTAGCCTATGTTATGTTATCTTACCTGTGTCTGTCCTTGTAACTGTGACTGTAACTTTGTGCTGTTCTCTGTACTATGTTTGTATTTTCCTTCTGTCAATGTTTCTTTTCCTGCCTTAGGACAACGGATGCAATTTAGCTCTCACGCTAATTCTGGTACATTTACATTGATGCTTTTGGCTGACGTGTTGATTAATGTGCACTGTCCTAATTCAAATAAATAAATAAATAAAATAAATACCACGACAGCAACCCGAACTTGTACCTAACGCCAAATCTAAGGATGTGCACCCTCACCAAGGACATCCACTACCTCTGCCCCAGTAAACCTTTCGTCAGGGACAGCACAGATGGCATCTGCGGCCTGAGGCCCATGACTCCAGGGAGTCGATGCCCTGCAACGGTCACCTCTCGAAACCAGGTAACCGAAACCAGAGCAGAGATCGTAGGGGCAAGATGGCTAGTGAACACTCCCCTTAGAACGGCGACCTTGACCTATGACAAACATGACACCTCGTCCCAGGTAAACCTCCCGGATGAAACCTGGGTCAACGTCCCAGCCGACGCTATCCTACACGTAGGCGACCTAGCATTATACCACCTGCACCCAAACCAGTACGAGGCAGAGGTCGAGGTACCAGAGTTCTTTGAGAAAAAGGACTTGGAACTTCAACCCTCCACCCTCGTCCAAGCCTACCAACCTACGAGGGGGCGCAAACCGTTGACGTTACGGCCGTAGACAACCTCCTTCAAGAGATTGCCAAGCGGCCGACCATCAACCACCAACCAGTAACCTACTCATGGGCAGCCCCCGATACGGTCTTGGCCACCGCAGTAGGACTTGGGTATGGCCTGGCCGTAGCCATGGCCTTCGTCTTAAACAGACGGGTTAGACGACTCCGCGATAACTTTAAAAGGTGCACGGAGGCAATGACGAGACAGATCCGTAAACGACCAAACCCGGGGCGACAGCACCATCGAGCGTGGCAATTTAAGCCGGCGCCCCCAAGTCAACGACTCAGAGTACGAGGACCTTCAGAGCCACCCACGCGAGACGGTCACTCTTGCTATCACAGAAGGTGAACCAAGGGCCTAAAACCCACCAGGAGTCACCAGCTCAGACCCAAACATATCTACCTCGATACCCGATCAGTCTCCCAGACAATCATACCTGTCATCCCTGTTTATATATAGGAAAATCCCCTCGTAATTAAAAGTCCCACTTGCTACGTCGTATATTTTTGTAACCCTTATACTCCCCTTTTAGAACGAGCAAGATGGGAACCCCTCGCCAGTGAGTGCCTTAATGACTCGCCCAATTGCTGCCAAGACAGCCAACCCCTTTTGATTTTTGAAGTTTTCTTTATATTTTTGTATTCTAGTCCCCTAGAAATGGAAACTCTTGCTAGTCTCTCGGCTTGGAACTTTGAGTCTTCCAGACCAAGAGACCCAGGAGCCAGGCGCACCGACTCAAACTCTAGAGTTCACCGCCCCATAGCTCACTCCATGAACCCCTGATCCCGGTTAGAACTAGCCTGCAGGGCCAGGACACGCCTTAGAGAAAACCCGGCCTCAACAAACCAAGCCAGAGGCCCGAGACCCAACCGCCACGAGCCTGGCCCCAGTTAGGCGCCTGCGAATTACTGAGTCACATTAAGGCGAGATTGTTATAACATGTCACCACAAATCACACACTAACACCCGAACAGGCGAGGCGACCGACTGAGGACATCCGCCCGGCATATCCGACATGACATGCACCTTGTCGGAAGTGAAACACATCTCAAAAAATACACAGAAATGATCCGAAAGAGCAACATTGACCACGTTAACATTGGAAATATTCACCCCCTTAGTAACTAACAGATCTAGAGTGTGCCCTCTGCTGTGGGTGGGGCCACTCACGTGCTGAGTGAGACCAAAGGTATCAAGTAAAGAACTCAGCTCTTTTGCATTTCTGTCATTAACATTATCCACATGAATATTAAAATCACCTGTAATAACTAAACTATCAAAATCTGTGCATACAACTGAAAGCACCTCGGTAAAATGATCAATAAAACTGACATGACTGCGGTGGGTTGTATAGAACTATGAAGAGTACTGGAGGAGATTGTTTTTGTTGTATTTTAAAAGACACATATTCAAATGACAAAAACTTCCCTAGAGACATTCTATGGGACACAAAGTGGTCTCTGAAAATGGCAGCTAAGCCTCCTCCCTTTTTGTTTTCCCGTATTTCAGATTAAAATTTGAAATTTGGTGGTGATGCTTCTATTAAAACTGCATTTCCTGTATTTTGGTCAAGCCAAGTTTCAGCCATGAACATAAGATCAAGATTATAAGAACAAATAAAATGATTGATTAAAAAAGACTTGTTACAAAGAGGGGGGGTTGGAGGTGGATGGGTGTTAGGGGAGGGGCAGGAGTTGGGAGATGGACGAGGGGGGAGTGGAGGTGGAGGGGTTCTTGGTTCTTGGATTTCGCGGGTGAATTTGAGTTAGAATTTGAGGGACGGGTGGATTTTGTGGGAGAATTTGAGTTGGACGCCTTAGGTGGCTTTGGAGGTACGTATGGGGAGTAGTTATGAATGTTAGATAGGACTCTTGATCTGGCTACAGTGGTTGTGAGAGGAATAGTCTTCATCGCCGATCTTATCATGCCTGCAGAGTGTTCCGGTAAATCCAATAGTGATGGAAAACATAGGGAAAGGTCGTCCTCATGTTCCTTAGATGGAGTGGATGTGGCGGGGGGGACCCAAACCGGGTCCATGGAAGGTGATGAGGGATTCTTTGGTGGAGACGGAGGTGGTTGAGAGGCCCCCAGTGCAGGCCTGTCTATAGCCTGGAGGAATGGGGGGGGCTTCACGCGAGCTGTAGGTGGGGAAGGTGCTGCTGAAGATGATGCAGCAGCCACAGCTGGTGCTGGTGGTGCTGATGCTGAAGGCGCTGATGACGCTGTGGCAGCCACTGCTGCTGCTGGTGCTGTATCCGCTGCTGATGATGGTGCTGGTGAACGTGTTGAGTTCTTTTGAGGCGGTGGAGGTGCCGAGACCTCTGGGTTCCGTGGAGAGGGTCTCGCCCTTTGCATCCTCCTCTCTTTCAACGGCTGAACGCGCTGCGCAGGCTCAGGTCTTGTAAGGCAGATGTAAAGTTATCCATCAACACTTTTACTCCGTATTTGTTCAGATGTGGGCCTTTCCCTTCAAAAAGCTCGAGCTGATTCCAGAATAGATTGAAGTTTTCAGTGAATCCAAGTCCTTCTACGCACCAGGGCATTCCTAGAGAATGTATGTGGAAAAAAGTTTTATATGTGGTGAAACTTCCATATTGCCGCATTAACCCTACATTGCCCGAAGCCAAAGCTGAAAGACCAAGGCCATCTCGCCGATGAAAGAGAAGCCATCTTCCCGTGGACCCACCACCTGCAGGAAGGTCAGCGAGGGACTGGTGCTATGAGACTTGGGTAGCAGCTCTGATTGCCAGAAATGGAATAATAAAGGAGTAGAAAATGATGATGAAAGTAATAGAAATACATTATTTCGCAGGTGCCTTTCTAGACACTTGCCTTACGTCACAAGTAAAAAGTAAATTTAGTTCAAATACAGGGTAAAATACAGTTAAAATACTAAAATTTATTAGGAAAATAATTCTTATTTGAGCGCATTGCAGAAAATTCCTCATTACACTGAGCCCTAAAGCTTTTCAATCCACTTTACTCTTGACAGGATTTTTAACTTGTGAGAAAGAGATCCTGAGAAAGTGGACCACATTTTACTCACCGGAGTCATAAGCACAAAATGGAGCCAGAGGAGAGTTGAGAAAAACATACAGTATGATGCTTGGAGCTGATCAAGCAAAGAAACAGGATGTGGGGCAATCTGTGATGCCAAATGCTCCAATGACTTTTGGGTTCAGAGGGAAAGATGACAGCCTTGAGATTCGGAAAGCAGATTAAACATATACTGTTGCCTTATAGTGACAACTTGAGCCCAATTTAGGCTTGTTGGATCCATCCATCCATTTTCTTCTATGATTGTTGCTTTTCCCATATGAAAGTACTTTGTTGCTATGAGTTAACAAAAGATGTCTCGCTGTATGTTTCAGTTTTTCTTTTTTTATCAGGATTTTTTGAGGAAGATTTGGGCAGATTTAGGCTGTTTTTGTATGTAGTTTCTATTTACATACCTTTAAAGTAGCAGTATGTAATATTTGCATGTCAAGTCATCATTAAATGGCCCCCATATTTCAAAAGGCTTTATTAAATCATGCTCTTTTTGAATACATCTTTCACTGATAACAGTAGTTCAGCCGAGATATTTGAATATCAAAATTATTTTTACGACCCGTAAAAGTTGTTATTGTTTTCATTCTCAAGTCCTACCCTTCTCCGTTTCGCCAATCAGGAAGTGCGGGATCCGGGTTGTCAGAACTCCACGCGGCTAACTAACCTCACTGGTAAAATAACATGTGGCCGCAGAACTAAAACAAGTCTTGTTATGACTCTCAAATCATCAATGACAAAACAAAGACTAAAACGAGGATTTATACTGGGATGCCTTTGAAAAATTTAGACAGCAGATTAAAGTTTTTGTGAGATGCAAAACCAGCTGGTCTGAGTGCGTTCTTTATGAAGGGTTGAATTGGTTCCATCCACAGTAGCATTTACAGGTTTGTGTTTAAATTTGGGGTAATTCGACAACTCTGTGTGTCACTTCTAGTATATACTGTACGTCCAATAACAGACTATAAGGCACTGTAAATATATCAAAATTAAAAATTAAAACTGAAATCTGTAAAGAGCGGTCACATCATTGGGATTCACTCTCAAGAGTCCACTGGCTCTCATAAAGGTATCAATAGAGGACTATGCATTATCTTGACATGTGTATTGGTTGATGCCAGTATGCAATTCATGATGTTTCTGGCCTGTTTTAAGCGTTTCAAGTGGTTTGCTGCATGAAATTCACTTTTACAACAAAATCACTTCAAATACATAGAATCACAGTTGTTTGATGCCAGTATGCAAATCATGATGTTTCTGGCCTGCTTTGAGCATTTCAAGTGGTACAAGTGCACGGTAGTTTTCAGAATTTTCTGTTTCCGTTTTCATGACAAAAACACTGATGTAATGCGAGAAAAGGCAATCCCGAAAAACCCGGAAGTAGATAACGGGACATTTTAGGACACATTTGCAGAGGATCGAATTATGGATTTAGGTTAGGTTTATGTATGGGTCACTCACCGCTGATGTTCAGAATTCTTTGTTCAGTTTTCATGCAGTTCCAGAGAGTTCTAGTTTGGAAGTTGCTAGTCTACGTGCTGCTAGCATAGCCACGGGAAAGCCTTTGGGAACTATTTTATTTTCTGTCACTAAATAAACCTCGGCATTCCTAAAAGTGGACTGAAGTTTATTTTGTGTGTTCTTTTGGTACAAAACCATATAATAAGCGGGATAACGTATATTACGCAGGTCATTATCGGAAAATAAGTACTTTCAGGGCGGAATCTTCGCCCTGTCGGTTTTCCGATAATGACCTTAATATACCTTACAGTAGGTCCCATTTCGTTTTGTCGTCTTCATTCACGCTTTTCGGGAATCACGCAGCTGCGTGAAAAATATTACATCTTATCGCCACAAGGTGGCAGGTTAAGTCCGCTTTAGCTCTGCCAGCGACTTAGACGCTCAGGTATCATACTGCGTGCAAACCTGTCTAGCCCAGAGATTGTATGTTGGCCGAATGGTTAACATTTAAGACTGGGACCTGGAGAACCCAGGTTCGATTCTTGTCTGAGGCAATTTTGGTTGCACATCTTTTGGTTGCTTGTGTGCAATTACGTAACGTTATCAGATTGTTATCTTCTTTCCTTGTCAAAAGGAAATGTGTAAAATTGGCTGTGTTCAAGCCGTGCATGTGAATGTATATGTGTTGCTATTGAATGCTTTTTCAAAGTAAGAGCATAACAGACAACATATACATATTTTGTACTAATGTTAATCTTTATAATTAACACTAGAAAACCCAACGATTTCAGACTACACTTTGGGGTGGCAGAAGCTAATTTGCTAGGTTGGTTGCTAACATTCACATGCAAATTTGGGTATTATCCGAAAACAGCAGGGGCTGGGGTGGGTTGTTTATTCGTGTGGAAGTACTGGAGCGTCTGTGAGGACAATGCATTCCTCAGACCTGCAAAAGTCACTCTCTCAAAAGTCAGTCTCATGGTTTAGTCATGTTTTCATTGTGACTGTATTTAGTGAGGTATGTAAAGTGTATGTATGTATGTATATGTCTGTACGAATGTACATGTAGTTTGCTTGTCTGTGTTCTGTATGTCTTTCACATATTTACTGCATTTGCTCTTTGCAATTCTACAGTATTGTGCAACAAAAATACAGTCACATACACGTATTTACCCAACTTCTGCATATCATAACAAACATACAGTAAGAAATATCATTATGGTTGAACTGTGAAAAATGTAAGCAATAAACACACACCTGAGTGAAGCTGAAAATCATCTGAGAGCAATTGTTCAATTTAGAAAAGATCATCAGGTTATAAAAAGAGAAAGGAATTTATAAAATGAGCTTTACAGATTTTGGTATTGAACTAGTTCAACAATTTTGTATGTGATGACCAAAGCGTTGAAATTAGGACTATTGGTTTTATAGGGAATGACTATTCAGAAGAGATAAGAATACAAACATGCAACGTCAATTTAATGTTTAAATTTACATTAAATTAAAATAACACAGTTGCTTTGGTTCATTTCTCAGACTTAAAGTTCTCAAAATTATTAGTTAAACCTGTTTGACATTGTCAGGATTCAGCAGACAGAGACGGATCGTGGTGTGCCAAACTCTGGAAGTTTATTTAAGTTGCTCTCAAGTTCCAATGGTTTACTCTGTTTCTTTCCCTCAGACAGAATAAAGGCAGTACACAGTTTATATAGTCATTGTCACGTCACAAATCGAAAGACATACGTGTCACACAGAGACAGTCACATCATAGTCATAACATGGAGTCCTTGTAGAGTCCTTGTACAGTCCTGCACGTAGGCCATATTGCTATCTAATACTAATACCCTCCCCTTTGATCACATAATCACATGTGATCACTCAAATCGATATATCAATAAAGTGGAAAAAGAAAAAAAAAAAAAAATCTTAAAAAAAAAACTTTACAAAATTATTAAAAACAAAGAAAATGTATGCATTAAACTCATAATCATCAAATCAATATCAGTGGATTTTATCCTCTATCCTGGGAAAAAATAAACAAACAAAAATAAATCAAAAATAAAAACAAACAAACAAAAAACAAATCAAAAATAAAAAACAAACAAACACTATTGGACACACAAGAACTCAGCAAATTCAGTCAAAACACAGACAAAAACGAGCTGAGTCTCAAATTAGAATCTAATTTCACTTTTATTACTCTATACTTTTATTCTAATGCTAATTGTTTACACTTCACTTATTTCACTTTATTATTTTCACTTATCAATCTTAGACTGTGTACTTTACTTTTACTATCACTATAGTTTAAAACTATTCTAATCTATTTACAAATATGTTTGCATATTTGCTTCTATTGAGCCATATTCTTAAACATACATTTTAATCTAATAAATCTCTCTGTGGTATTATACTCTCATTATTAGTGGCTTATTATCAGTGGGATTTTGCTCCATGTCTATTCTCATTCTCAGGAATAAAACTGTGAACACAGTAAGGCAAACGGTCAACATTTACACTTCTATAGTGGTCAGTGATTTATTACTTTTTATTATCTAAAGATATTATTGTCAGGCAGTTTGGGATGAATGAACATCATTAATCAAATTAGTATTATCCTTACAAGAGCTAATCTGTTTTAGCAAGTTTGGGGTTGGGGTCAGTTATTCTACAATGGTGTTTGTGCTGGAAACTTCTCAATATCTAAATATCTACTATTGTGTTTTTGTGCAATACACAAATACATCAAAATGCTTTTAAATGCTTTTGAATCTCTGTTGGTGCTAATCTATCTCATTGATCTAGGCATTAATCTAGACTACACTCATATGAGGTTTTTGCATTGTCAACATTCACTCATGTTTGAACACAAGTGAATTTGGCAGTATCTAATAAAACTGTACATAAACTGTAATTAACTTTATCTACTTCTGAAGTAAATGCTTGTGAAATGGTCCCTTTACCATTTGATATTAGCACTGGCTGGAAATATTCTCTATTTTTGAAAGCATCTATGGTTGATGCATTTATCTAATTCTATTTCTACTCTATTGTGACTCCAAAGCTCGTTTGCAGCTTGAGCAAAGGCATATTCCTAATTTGTGACTTCTGTCACTTTTAATTGCTGTAACATAATTCTGATTCTAATATTCTAGCTGATCTATCAAAAGGATAACATTGTAGGGTACTATTTTAACTCTTACGTGGAAATATGTTTATGAACAACAAAGGAAGGACAATTCTACTTTTTTACTACTATTTAACATCTACTAAAACGCTACAATACTCATACTTTATCATTTTAAAACATTTTAACAGTTGCTCAGTCTCCCAGACAAAAAGTCAAAGTTTTTGTCTGTCAGATGTCTGAATACTTAACATGTATATTGCATTTGGTCACAGGTTCTGGTTGTAGCAATAGCATCGGCAATAGACGGTTTTTCATTGGCTGGTTCTTGTTCTGCAAATGTCTGTGTCCAATAGATCATCAGATGTCCAGAAGCTAGGGACAAACAAAAACAAAAGAAAGAATCATTTCAATTTGGAGAGACGAGAAACGAAAATGGTTTTGAGTATTTATTGAGGTGGTTTGGCGCCCTAGGCCCCGGTGCGGCCTTCAGATCGGAGAGGCTCCTGCGATGGAGCGCGTACAATCCCCCGGGACCTAGGCACTGGTGGCGGCAGATTGGAGGCAGATTGGAGGCAGATTGGAGGCAGATTGGAGGCAGATTGGAGGCAGGGTGAAGAGGAGGAGGAGGGGAGGCGGTGGTTGCGAGGCTTCGAGAAGGCCGAGAGTGGGAGTTGCTCCGCTTTTAAGCGGCTGCCTGTCCGGCACGGATGATTGGAAGGGGGCGTTTGCTGAGCGATAGGCTGGGGAAGCTTTTGGCTGACGTCTACCAAATTGAATTTTCGCGAGCTACATTTCAATTTGGAGAGACGAGAAACGAAAATGGTTTTGAGTATTTATTGAGGTGGTTTGGCGCCCTAGGCCCCGGTGCGGCCTTCAGATCGGAGAGGCTCCTGCGATGGAGCGCGTACAATCCCCAAAAAGGCCGTGTGTGTTGATGGAGTTTTGCAGCCTGGTTTGCAGGGGACAGACGTCGTGGCTGCTCTATGCTGTGACCGCTATCGCTATGCTGTGACCGCTATCGCTATGCTGTGACCGCTATCGCTATGCTGTGACCGCTATCGCTATGCTGTGACCGCTATCGCTATGCTGTGACCGCTATCTCTATGCTGTGAACCGTTTATGCGCTAACCATTTTTTGCTATGCTGTGACCGCTAACACTAACACTATGACCGCTACCACTGACGCTATGACCGCTATCACTGACGCTATGACCGCTATCACTGACGCTATGACCGCTATCACTGACGCTATGACCGCTATCACTATGTGCTGTGACCGTTATATGCGGTTATCTTTGAGTGCCGGGACGTGAGCGCTCGCATCACAATCAACCGGACGCTGCGGCAGGGTTATCTTTGAGCGCTGGGACGTGAGCGCTCGCATCACGATCAACCAGACGCTGCGGCAGGGTTATCTTTGCGCGCTGGGAACGTGAGCGCTCGCATTACGTTCCGTCGGACGCTGCGGCAGCGGAGAGTGTTTGAGAGAAATGCGTGCCGCCACCAGAATCTTATTGGTTCACTTACTTTGTTTGAGATGAAGGTTGAAAGGGTCAGGGGACATAATGTTGGGTGAAAGAGAGCGACCTTTGTGTAAGCTTCCACTACGTCGAGATTATCACACATGACCGAGATCCTCTTTCTCCGCCACGTGTGATTCCGCGGCGCGCAGGCCACGACCACTGGGAATATCTCGTGTAGGGCAGAGGAGATGCTCCGGTGGAAAGTAGCGGCCACGGCCCGGCAACCCGATGGTCCTGGAGAAAAACCCCCCAAAACCCACGGAAGGGGCACGTCCGTGTAGAAGCGGAGACCTGGAGGGGCAGAGACATGTCGGAGGGGGCCATTGATGTTGCAGGCGCCCTTACGCTTAGAATCTTGGGTTGGAGAGTAGGTAATCAGGACAGTAGGAAGGTCGGGAAAAGCCGTGTCTCGGACCGCATGAAGGTTGAGTGAGCAGTGGTAAAATGCTTATGCAGAGAAGCCATGGAAGGCGAGCAGGAAGATGCTGCGAGGAGGGCAGACATGTACCTGGAAGATGAGCCGGAGTTCAGTGCCGCTGCAGGATGGGCAGCATGATTGGGAGCCTGCGATCAGAAGAGTGAAGAACACAGGTATGGATGCCTTTGATTAGGAGTCCGATTGACGGCTCAGCGCAGCTACTCGGCCAGCTGCATCTGATAGAATCGGAAGATTAAGTAGAGAGATGAAGCATGACCGCCGAAGCGACCCTGGGAGCACAAGTGCGAGTCCAGTGCAGCGCGGCATACTCTGCCGGGCTGCCTCCATTAGAAGCAGGATAAGCTTCTGAGAGAGTGGGTTGCAGCAGTAGCAGTAGCAGTAGCAGTAGCAGCAGCGGCAGCGGCAGTAACCTCAGATAATAACGGCAACGACCTGTATCAGCCGCGGCAGCAGCAGCTGCAGCATCCGTAGATAATAACGGCAAAAACCCTGTATCAAAGCCACGGCATTAGAATATGTTGTAGCTGTTTAGTGTTTCAGTAAGAGAAGCGAAGTGAAGAGAGATGACGAAGTACATGAAGCAGCAGCAGTACGGCAGTAGTAGCAGTATGAAGCAGCAGCGGCAGCAGTAGCTGCAGTAGCGGTAGCAGTATGAAGCAGCAGAAGCAGCATTAGCGGGAGCAGCAGCACCACGAAGCGATTCATACGAACAGACAGACGTGTCACGCCAGTGTGCGCCGCTTGTCTCCATGAGCCAGGTTACATACGTGTCTGGAAGAGCCGAGCCACAGAGACAGGTGCAGCCTGGGAGCCTGCGGAACGGCAGCGGCACATGTGGTAGTAGGGGCAGCAGGAACAGGCAGCAGGGACAGACGGCAGCAGGAGCGGCAGCAGGAACAGGCAGCAGCAGGAGCGGCAGCAGGAGCGGCAGCAGGAACGGCGGCGGCGGGATCGGCATCAGTAGGAACGGCAGCGGGGACCGGCAGCAGCGGCGGTCAGAGAACCATGCCCACGGTTGTTTAACAGCCTGAGGAAATAAATCAACCCGAATCCGAAACATTCCCATGCGAATAACAGACGTCCCCTGGAGCCATCTTCTGCTTTGGTTATGGCAGATGCGCATGAACGATCACTGATCCATGCGTTCATAGCTCCAACACTACTTCACACCCATTGCAGATTCACGTTCGGCCCTTTTTCTTCCTGCTGCACTTTCAAAATGCAACACTGCAGTTAGTTACCTAATTTAATACCAGCGACCTAGCTATTTAATGCATGGTTTTACTGCAAGTGGCAGAACATGATCTGAATTAATGCACATAGCTCCTCGTATGTCCCTCAGACGATAGAGATTGATGCCATTTAATATGCATTGCCCCTCGGTTAGCTCAGACACGTGTGAAAACGGAGCCTGCAGACCAAGCTCGGGGCGAAAAAACTGGCGCCTGCAGTCAAGTGCGTAGGGCAAAAACCAATCGCCTGCAGCCCAGAACTCCGGGATTAATCTGTCCGCGGTCAGCACACTCACTGTACTCACATGCCAGGAGACTTGGGAAAAGCAACGGGACAACGCGGCACCGCCAATCGAGGCAGGGACACGCACGGCACCGCCAGACCTTCTGCGTGCGGCAGCAGACCACGAGGAACGAGCCGCACAGAAACCCGCGGAGGGCCCCGCGGAGCAGCCCGCAGAAAGAGCCCGCAGAGGAGGAGAGCAGTGGGGATATGCGAACCACGGCAGTGCAGGGACGTGGAAGAGGAGCAGACCAGTGCAGGGACGCGGAGGAGGAGCAGGCCACAAGCAGCCAGACGGAGGACGCCAGGGACGCGCCGAGTAGCGTGAGTAGACGAAAACGATTCCTCCAGACGATTCTCTGCAAGGCTTCAGGAGCATGCGAGGCTTCGAGAAGGCCGAGAGTGGGAGTTGCTCCGCTTTTAAGCGGCTGCCTGTCCGGCACGGATGATTGGAAGGGGGCGTTTGCTGAGCGATAGGCTGGGGAAGCAAACCGGCCTGGAGGGGGTAGCTTTTGGCTGACGTCTACCAAATTGAATTTTCGCGAGCTACATGAGTATCTCTCTCATTTAGCACTCATCAATGTATGATTTTAGAAATATAAACATCACTCCCCAGTTTTTCTCTCTCAGGTCCTAAGATCCTCAGGTCCTCAGGGTCCCCTGATCCTCAGGGTCCTCAGGTCCTCAGGGTCCCCTGAGGGTGAGCCTCAGTCGTCATCAGGTCAGGTCATAGAGAGATGTCATCTTGGTCATCAGTAGGGTCCAAGCCATGGTTTTGGTCTCCAGATGCACATCAGGATCTCCAGATACACTCTTTTCACTTGAAGCACATCAGGTCATTTGCGATGCACTTCTGGTCAATGGTGCAGTTCCTGTACACAGCTTGTTATGCAGTAGTTACTTTCTATGGTTAAGTCACTTTGATTCTACTGTAAAGACAATTTCTATTCATGCTGTTGCTTCTGTCTCTCAGACAAATGCAAGCGCAATGATTCAGTTTACTTCTCTAATTTGTGTTTTTATCAGATCTAATTCTCATCAATGTAATTACTTCACACAGTACAAAATCAACAAATCAAAAGTGTCAGGACAGAGGTCAATTAAGTCCATGACAATATAGAATTCAAATGAACATTTCTGGTCTCAAAAAATACTGATTCAACTAAAGATTCAAGTGATAGACAATTAAAAATGTGTTTACATTGGAGTAAACTTTTAAAATGCTTTTTTCTCATGTTCTGCTTTTTCATGTATCTATATGTAAATGTGAATGTGTGAGTGTATGAATGTATGCGTGTGTGTGTGTATGTAGGGTGTGAATTTTGGGGTTGTGTCTCCAGACTCCTCGAACCACCTGTAGGTGTCAAAGGTCACACTGGCTCGATGTAAACAAGCAAAGTGGGCACACTTCCAGATTGCAAAACAACTCACCCACCACTGCCTACAGAAAACCTCACTTTGTGGCCCCGGTCTCACTGCCACTTACGACCATCGGTCTGTAGTGGGGGGAGGGGCACACGGAGGTAGCTATGGCGCCTTTACGATCTGCGGCTGGTTGGATGGTGTCTACTCTGGGCCACTGTTCTGATCCCTCTGTGTCCACTCCAGCAGTCCAGTGGCCCTGTACAGTGTGTCAGAGTCTGAAAAACAATCCTTGAGACGGCCAATTTAAAAACAATAGATATCAGTATGCGAATGAGATTGTTTTTCTCTCTGAAGTCAAAACAATTTTGGAGCGCTCTGGGTTTTCCCACATGCGCTATGTAAATAAAAGATTACTTATTATCTTACTAATGTTGACATTTTTAAAACCAGAAACTCTTAATATAAAAAAACAAGACTCAAATCTAAAAAAACCTTTTTAAACTTTAAAAAATGTATTATGTACTTTTGTACTGTGTGATTAATTATCTATGCATTTATCTCAGCATATATTTTACTAATTTAAAATAATTGCAGCATTTTTCAAATGAAGTCAATATGAATTGGAGCACATTTTAGACCAGGCTCCTCTGCTGTGTGCATCAGCAGCAGGAGGAAGGTCAGGCGTGTAGTCAAAACAAAAACATCACCGCTTGCAATGGGTGAATTGGGTAGTTTAACTTAATAATACTTTTACAGCCTAATTCCCTCTTTCTTTTTAGACGAAGTCTATAATCAATAATCACTTTTAACACAGATTCTAATTTCAATGTTTGAAAAAACGGCTTTTGTAACTAAAATAAAAACATACATGAAAAAATTCTCACAAACAGCTATGAAATATCAGATACAATAATGGACTCAAAAAATAAGCAGCAGATTTAAAAGAATGGAATCTAGAAATATGTTAGGTCTAAAAAGAATTGCACAGCTTTTAGCACTAATATTTGGGTTTCAAAAAACATATAATATTCAAAACTTATTCACTAATGGTGTTTAAAAACGTTTAACTGTGTCTAACACAATGTTCAAATGGCAAATTTCGCAAATTTAACGGAATAACTACTATGAAAATCCAAAAATCCTAAAGCAGTAGCTTTGCTCTGATTCAGAGCCAGAGCAGCGAAGGTGGGGGCCGTTTCCCTGA
Organism: Knipowitschia caucasica; assembly: GCA_964034765.1. Taxonomy (NCBI): domain Eukaryota; kingdom Metazoa; phylum Chordata; class Actinopteri; order Gobiiformes; family Gobiidae; genus Knipowitschia; species Knipowitschia caucasica. The sequence goes on along the minus strand of OZ035843.1, from coordinate 10,607,864 downwards.
CAACGGCAGCAAATAGTGCGACGCACACACACAGGCAGAAAGATACAGAAGAATAACTTTCAAGATTACTTTGTTAAGCGAATATAACTGATGTTGTTCTTTAAACTTTTGTCATCCAAGTCTAGAAGTGATCACTTTCCACACTAGTAACAAAAGGCACTCTTCTCTTTAACGTTTACGCTTCTATTTTATTGAGGTAGCAAACTAGTTTAAACTCAAAATCTCTTTCTAAAAAACAAAAACAACTGTTGGATACAACCCTCTCATAGCTTAACTGTAGATAAAACTCGGCAAAAAATGTAAATATCTCACGAAAGCTCTCATAGCTCAACTTTAGATAAAACTCTGCATTCTCCGGTGAACTCTGTTCACTCCAAAAACAAAAACTCCCTTTTTCTGTATGTAATTTAAACCGTGATCACTGAAATATTGTTGCTTCTTTACTTTTGTCATTTATCAGCCTGAAATTCGTCAATTTCAAAGCTTTTGTAACAAAGGCCTCCTTTACACGTTTCCCTTTTTATTGCTTTTATTATTACACCATGGTTTCACTAAGGATCCTACACTTTATCTTTTCTCAAAGGGACTCTAACCCCGAGACTTCTTCTCAAAGGGACTCTAACCCCGAGACTTTTTCTCAAAGGGACTCTAACCCCGAGACTTCTTCTCAAAGGGACTCTAACCCCGAGACTTTTTCTCAAAGGGACTCTAACCCCGAGACTTCTTCTCAAAGGGACTCTAACCCTGAAGCTTCTTCTCAAAGGGACTCTAACCCCGAGACTTCTTCTCAAAGGTACTCTAACCCCGAGACTTCTTCTCAAAGGGACTCTAACCCCGAGACTTTTTCTCAAAGGGACTCTAACCCCGAGACTTCTTCTCAAAGGGACTCTAACCCTGAAGCTTCTTCTCAAAGGGACTCTAACCCCGAGACTTCTTCTCAAAGGTACTCTAACCCCGAGACTTCTTCTCAAAGGGACTCTAACCCCGAGACTTCTTCTCAAATACAATTTAGAGAGTTTGACAGACCCCAAAAACAGACCAAAATTTAGCTAGTATCCAATTATACAGACTTTACATTTAAAAAGGTGTCTGCTTACCTTATTCTTGTCAAACCGGTACCAAGGACTGTCCGAGAGGTCTGCCAACTCTTTTCCGCGTCGGAATATTCAATTTAAAAAACAAAAGTGACAGAAGCGACAAGAAGCATCCAGGAACAGCTCTTCCAGCCTGCTGGAATCTCCGCTCCCAGACACAGCATGCCGATCTCTCACGCCGAGGAAAAGAAACAAAGCAAACTCCCTCAAAACAATCCAGAGAATGGCACACACTGAGCCGCACATCCTCCACCAAATCTGTTAGGATTCAAGCAGACAGAGACGGATCGTGGTGCGCCAAACTCTGGAAGTTTATTTAAGTTGCTCTCAAGTTCCACTGGTTTACTCTGTTTCTTTCTCTCAGACAGAATAAAGGCAGTACACAGTTTATATAGTCATTGTCACGTCACACATCGAAAGACATACGTGTCACACAGAGACAGTCACATCATAGTCATAACATGGAGTCCTTGTAGAGTCCTTGTACAGTCCTGCACGTAGGCCATATTGCTATCTAATACTAATAACATAATTGATTTTTCTTCTACGCAACAAGCTAAGGACACGAGCAGGTGTGAATTGGCACATATATGGGCTATAGCTTATGCTAAAATGGGTGGTCATGCCTGTTGTGCTGAGATGTATATATACAGCACTGCACAGGGCCTGACTACTTCATTGCCCTCAAAAATTCTGTGGTGTGCAAACCTCCTTCAAAGATTCAGAAAAGACTCAACACTCAACAGGCGCTGGACATGATCCTGAGTGAAGTCAACCCCTGCGACTCAGATGGAGAGGAGATCAACCTTCAGCTGGCTTCGAACCCTGAGTCGTCTGAGCTCTCTTCAGGTTTGTTTTTTTTAAATATTATTTCCATTTTTATATTTCATTTTAAACAAGGTAAATTAATAAAATGGTAAAGTGGAGTGACTGTTGTCTGTTGTCTGTTGTTTCTGTATTATATTTTCATCCAAAGTTAATATTTATATTCTGTTCATTCTGCAGATGAGGAACCTGCTCCTCAGCCAAAAAAGAGAGCTCGATCTGGGACTGAAGTGACTGAGACAGCGAAAGATGGCACGGTGTGGCATGAAGAACAGCTGGGGATGCTACTCGATTTCACCCCATTAGAAACTTATGCCGCGGACGGAGAGCCAACAGCTAAGGCCAAAAGTAGCATCACAAGTCGCCTTCAGAGCTTTCTGTGTTTCATTACTCTTGAAATGCTTCGTACCATTCAACAATGGACTATTCAACATGCAACGCAAACTGAGCACGACGATTGGTTCATGGCCCTTCCAGAACTAATGGCATTTATAGCAATTGCCATTTTTCGTGGGCTCACCAAAATGCCTTCACTACGTGACTGCTGGTCTGCAGACCTGGGACACCCAGACATCATTGGAATCATGTCCCGAAACCGCTTCCAAAACATCATGCTTTGACGACAAGTTCACCCGCGAAGACCGAGCAAAGACTGATAAGTTTGCTGCAATGTCTGATGTGTGGGGATCGTTTGTCACCAACTGCCTCACTTTGTACAATCCCGGTCGACACATCACCATTGATGAACAGCTTTTCCCATCAAAGACCCGCTGCTGTTTCCTGCAGTACATCGCTACTAAACCTGACAAGTTTGGGATCAAGTTTTGGGTGGCCTGCGACTTGAAATCCAAGTACATTTGCAATGTCTTCCCATATCTTGGCAAGGACCCCAGTCGTCCCAGCGGTGAGAGACTGTCGGAAACTGTTGTGATGAGGCTGATGGAACCATTCCTGGACAAGGGCAGAAATGTGACCACGGACAATTTCTTTACATCGCTATCACTTGCAAAACGACTGCTTGAACGAAAAACCACCATCCTCGGCACAGTCAACAAGATTCGCCGGGAAATTCCTCCATCTACAAGACGTATGGACCGTAACGAATTCACCACTCAGTTGTTTTCGACCACGGGTGCGACTCTCACAGTTTACACTCCCAAACGGAAGAAGGCTGTCTACATTCTCAGCAGCATGCACAACCTCGTTCAGACGGAAGATACCACCAAAAGGAAACCAAACACGGTCACCCTCTACAATACCACAAAGTGCGGCGTGGATATTATGGACCAGATGGTGCGGGAGTACAGTGTCCGCTCAGGAACACGGCGCTGGCCAGTCGGTGTGTTCTATAATATGATTGATATGGCAGCATTGAACGCACATGTTCTTTATCAAGCATGTACCGGGAAGCAGGAGAGACGGGTGGCCTTTCTGGTGGCGCTTGCAAGGGAATTGGCTCACTCTCACGTTGGTGCAAAGAAGGCACAAAAGGAAGAAATGCTTCGAAAACAACCCTCCACACCAAGCCCTGGAAAAAGACCCCTGTGTCAGGTGAAACATCAGTGCAAGAAGAATCATGCCTCTGTGCGATGTGTCGACTGCTACAGATACACATGTGGACAATGCAGAAGAGAGATTCCATGACAGTGCAAGGACTGTGGAGCCTGATGATGCATATACTGTATATATTTTGTAATTATCTGCAGTTTTCTTATTTTGTAGCATTTAAAATCAATAAATCTCACTAACCAAAAAAAAACTGTGTGTTGACCTCTCCCTAAGATGGCAAAGTAAAGTGGTGTGTATTTCACATATGTACTGCATATGCAATAATACAGTAACTTATGTCTCTTTATATAGAACAAACATACAAAAAAGCGTTGTGGTAGAACTCTGATCAATGTAAACAATATAACACACTCTTCATGAGTGAAAGCTGTAATTCACCTGAGAGCTGCAATGGCTCAGTGTTGTGGAGGAACTATTCAGATCCTCCCCCTCCCCCTAAGATGGCAAAGTGAAGCAACTTCAGCTCAGCCTGTGATAACGGCCCTATTTACATAACAAAGTTGGCCGTTCACAGGTGATTTAGTTTGTTAGCTAAAATCCTTGGAGTCATTTGGCACTGTGGTGGGCTTTTTAGGTAGAAGTGCCAAATGGCACCTCCATGGGTTGGCTAGTGTTAAATTGCATTAACGTATATATGTGATGCGATCTGGGAAAACCCGTCGGATGTCACGCTGGCACGTTCCGAGTAAACAGTAAAAAGTAAAAATAGGTCTATTGTCATTTTTTTGGCAAAATTGTTTTTTCATTAAACAATTATTATATAACATTTTGTCTTTAATGTCTGAAAAAATCTAGGTGAAATTCACTAGTGTTATACGTTAAATATTGTGATATGTTTTGATAAACCGAACGTTACGTTACATCCTCCGCTCTGGCCCCGGGAGCAGCTGCTGTGACCCCCGCTCTGACAGCTCAGTGAACGCACTGCCGTCTGGGCTCCGAGCGCGGACCATAGACACGCGAACAGAACCACAGACAGGACCATAGACACCCGAACAGAACCACAGACAGACATTTACATTTACATTTACATATACGCAGACAGAACCCAGACAGGCGGAGACACGCGAGACACGCGGATCATAGACACTTGGACAGAACCAGAGACACACGAAGCATAGACATTCGAGTCGGACAGGTCCATTTGTTTTATTTGTGTTTAAAGTTACCTAAGTTTCTCCTTGCATTAAACATGCTTGGTGGTTGTGGATATTTAGACTGCGCGATTTGATAGAATAATACTGGCAATGTCTAATGCATATCTAATTTTCAGTAAATTATAAAGAGAAAGAAAAAGAAGAGGAGGTCAAAATTCAATCCATTGAGTATTGAAAGAATCAATACATTCTTGATTTTCGACTAATTCATGAGTGTTGTGTGTTTAATTGGTGCCAAAGTAACATCTTTTTAATCTTCTACAACATAGTGAATAAAACAAGTGTGCCATAACAGAGTAATTCAAAATTTACATGTTATATGACTGTGATGATTATGTTTGGAATGTCGATCTTTAAACCTGTTTTTCTCAGAATTCTGTTTCATAAAACCATGTATAATGTATAATACATCACAACTGTTGGTGCATTTTTCAGAACAATTAGTTCAAACTGCAAAACCTGGTGGATAACTTGCAAAAGTGCATCACCTTCTCAAAATGAAAATTTTATTCCTCAAAAGCAAGTCTTCATGTCAATGAAATTGTCTGTGTCGTCAAAATTATAAGTCCTGACAACATTGAGTATGAACAACAGTCAAATGACTTAGTCATGTTTTCATTGTGACACTTTACTCTCTCTGCTTTTTTCAAAGCAAAAAATCTGATCTTGGTGAGCACTAAACACTGTACAGCTGAATACTACAGTAAAGTTACACACGACTGTATTTAGTGAGAGTAAAATACACATTTATATGTACTGTGTGTGTGTGTGTATGCATGTATGTATAGATGTATGTCTTTCACATATTTACTGCATTTGCTCTTTGCAGTTCTACAGCATTGTGCAACAAAAATACAGTCACATACATGTATGTACATAGAACAAACATACAGAATATCATTATGGTAGAACTGTGACAAATGTAAACAATAAAAAACACACCTTGTCGTGTTAGGAAAAATGTTCAGGATGTAAAAAGATAAAGTATTGTATGAAATCAGATTGACAGATTTTGGTTTTGAACGAGTTCAACAGTTTTGTATGTGATGACCAAAGCCATGAAATGAGCTTTAGTTTTACAGGGAGAAACTATTCAGTCGTGATAAGTTTTATTTTGACTAACAGGACAGAAGCAAATGATGATGTTATAAAACAGAATTGTATGAAAGTAACTGATACATGAACAAAAGCATTTGTAATCTGTTCAAACGAGAAACTGCTGCGATTATGTCACACGTGACTCAGTGTTTTGTATGTTTGTTCTACGTAAATACTGTATGTGTGCTATTTTTGTTGCACAATGCTGTAGAATTGCAAAGAGCATATGCAGTAAATATGTGAAAGACATACAGTACATACATATATATCTCACTAAATACAGTCACAATGAAAACATGACTAAATCATTTGACTGTTGTTCATAAACACTGGTGTCAGGACTTATTCTTTTGAGACACAGACCGTTCTGTTGAGGAATTAAGTTCATTTTGAGGAAGTGACTTTTTAGCAAGTTATCCATGAGGTTTTGCCGTTTGCACTAATTGTTCTGAGAAATGCACAAACTGATTACAAAATATATACTGTGCATTCTCAGGGGACACAGCACTGCCATGGCATCTCTTCTGCATTGTCCACATGTGTATCCGTGGACTATAGTAGTACTCTCTTGCAGCTCTCCCTCCCCCGCACGAATAAACAAAGCCCACCCCAGGCCCCTGCTGTTATAAGTCATTACCTAAATTTGCAAATCAATACATGCAAATGTTAGCAGCCAACCTATCCTTCTTTTCAAAACAGGGGCCAATTTCGCTTGGGTTTGCTAGTGTTAAAACTAAGCAGACATTTGTGAGATTTCATAACACTTTGAAGCAACTTTTGTTAAAGTTAAACTCATCATTCTATCAATGTGCAGAAGCCAGTACTTTTCCCTTGTTGTGTCTATCTGAAGGCCAAGCTACAAGCACACTGTGGAAGCTGCTGATTGGAGGTCTCCATGCCTCCGCTCTGTATAATACACTTGCATTCTATTGTATCTGTGTTCGTGTTCGTGCTGTGTCTACCATCGACAATAAAACATGTCTTCTGTCTGAATTTAAGACGCGATCCCAGACTTGGCTCATCTTCTTCACATTCATCAGCCAACTCCATTATATTTGTAAAACACGGAGAAAGAAAGTTTCCCACCCATCATACATTTGCATTAGCAATATCGTTTTACAAGTTTACTACAGTCTAGCAACTATTCATTTCCACCTTCGGCACAACACGCCAAAACATGCATGAAATTCAAGATTTGGACAACAATAAACATGTTATTGTTGCGTGTTGCGGAAACACGCAAACTTCGAATCATATATATAATAAGCCTCTGAATTTATTCTTTTAAATAATGTTGTTATAACACTCACCATTAATGCGACTTCTGGTGCTGGACTGTAAAAAATACAACTCAAAATTGTTCACCTTACTAAGATTTTTGCATTCACTGACAATAAAATTGCCAGTTGGAACTGCAACTGTCTGCTGTGAGCCACTTGAACTCATATGAACAATAGAAGGCCATGGCCTGTATAGTAGTACAAAAACAAGATAAAATAGAAGTACAAGACACACAATGTTCTTTGATTGTATATCTGCTACGATTGTGTATCAGTTGTTTTAGCTGACTGACCCCAATATATCCAATATATAATGTTTCCCTGTTTATTGTTCTGCCTGAATCTACCACCTGTTGTGAATAAACTTCCAGGTTGCTCTGGTGTGCAAAGATCCCTGCCTATGCGTCTGATTTTCGACACTCACTTTCTGAAGTTTCTGATGAAAAGTTTATCTTATTTGATATATTAAGTTGATTTGACTTTGAAGTTGTAGTGAACTTCTGAAAGTTCAAGTGGCTCACAACAGATAGTTCCAGTTCCAACTGGAAATTGTATTGTCAGTGAATGCAAAAATCTGAGTAAGGTGAACAATTTTGAGTTGTCGTTTTTACAGTTCACCGAGCTATAGTGAGGTCAACTTATCTGCGTTTGCTCATTTAAATATGTGTTATGGCAACCAGCTGCATTCAACATTTTGAACAAACTAATTTGAGCAAAAAAATCACTGTATTTATTTTTACCAACCGTAATCGACAGGGCCAAGCCAAAGTAGCCCTGTATATTCTCTGGGTCAGTCTTAGAAACATTAAGTTTCCCCTCTGGTTCCCAGTGTGCGCGGCACGGTGGCTGAGTGGATAGCACTCTCGCTTCTTGACACGAAGGTCCTGGGTTCGAATCCCGGTCGGAACAGGGCCTTTCTGTGTGGAATTGGCATGTTCTCTGTGGCTGCATAGGTTTCCTCCGGGTGCTCCGGTTTCCCCTACCCAAGTGACCTTGGTCCATGAAATGCGCTATATAAACATCATGATCTTTTAATGTGGGGGCTAATTTAAACTCAAAATAGTAAGTTATTGTAGGGGACAGTATGAACTTCAAAAAGTAAGTTTTTACAGACTTGAAATTTCCAGTAACTTGAATTTAAACACTTAGTTGGCAGAACTTGGAAAACTTAACTGACACAACTTAATAAGTGTAGTTCTTCAAAACTTGAAGAATTAAGTTAATGCCTTCAACTAAAAAATCCTTCGCAGCTGGTTGCTTTGAAATTTTGAGTTGAACTAACTTTTTCTTTTTTACAGTGAGTCCAATTAAAATAATGGACAATTGCTCCTGCAGCCCTGAACAGGACATGCGAGATGCGCGGGTCGGCCCGAAACCCGCAGTCAACCCGCGGGTCCCGCGGTTTCGGGCGGGTTGGATGCCTCAAAAATATGAGTCATGTCAGGTGCGGGTGGGTCGGGTCAGAAAGCTCCTGATCCCTATATAATATTATATATGTGAGCCACAGTATGGGAGTCCCTTGAGTACATTTGCAATCGCGCAGGGAGGCTGTTAAACAAAAAAATCATGCTGACAAACAGGATCGCTCCTTCCTGACTCCCCGCTTAAAGCCTCAGAACACTCCAGTCCGAGGACAGACGTGTGATCTAGAGGCACCGAGACTGATGACGGTGTGGGCCTCACAGCAGAGGCCTAAAGCAGGGGCCTCATTACTTTAATACTTACAGTCTGTGGTAAATACACGGGCTACAGGTGGTACACGTGCTTAGAGTATATTAATATTGTATGTGTAACATTCAAAATAGATTGAGTGAATATTCCCTTTTCCTCATTTAGTGGTTTGCGGAGGAGAGAGCAGCGAGAGAAGTTTGGCAGTTAAAATAAATGAATTACAGCTTGCTAAATTATTTGAAAGCATCTTCATTATGATTGTTATATTTATGTATTTATTATAAATGTTAGAGATGCCAGAGAAAAGGCGTCTGCTTTTTTTCTGAGTGGGAGGAGACACCAGCGGAGCTGTTTGAGTCAGATAACGTTCAGCGTTATATTACCAATAGTTTCTCTTTCCATAACGATATTCTCTCTTTTTGGAAAGATCACCAACGTGATGCAAACGTTTACGTTATATGCAGTAGTTTTAATGTCTGCGGGTTATTCCAGAGACTGGCCTGCTACAAGGAGTTGCCCGTTTTAACCAGATTGTCGATGTGCGCGGGCAGAAACTCATAGGCGACTCACAAGTGCCACCTGGTGGTTGTTTTGGTCATTGCAGCGTCACTGGGGGGAAAAAAAAGAAAAGACACGTGATTCGCGCGTGAGCCTCGTGCAATTCACGCGTGAAAGGCGACAAAACGAAATGGGACCTACTGTACTTAGTACGGTCTGCAGTCTGGAGCATGGCTGGGTTATATGGACCCTTTTAGCCTGCTGCTGTGGCATTACATCTGTTCCCTTGTCATCTCATGCTCTCTCCTCTGTTTCAAAGACTGATTTTGCCTTTTTAATTCTTCATCCCTTAATTTCCTGTGTTATAGGCCCAACACAACCTTTCACAATCAATTTCTATTCAAGGCAAGATAGTGAAAGTGGTGGTCTAGCTGCAAATTACTCAGGAAGTAATTAGGCAGTAGGGAAATTATATGAGAGATCCTTAACTTAGCCCCTGGGGAAAGCTCAAAGCACTTTGTCAAATTATGGGCCCAGAGTCCAAATAATACCACTGACCCATTTCTTCTCTGTGTGAGTAGTAGTAAGTTAGTAATCTTTATTTATATACCACCTTTTCACTGCACATCAGAGTCTCAAAGCAGTTTACAATTGTTATTTTTGGGAGTGGGGGTGCCAGTACAGGAGGCACATGCCAGACCTATTCCTCCACCTGGAGGAAACCTACGCAGACACAGGGAGAACATGCAAACTCCACTCAGAAAGGCCCTGGTCGGGTCTGGCCGGGATTCGAACCCAGGACCTTCTTGCTGAGAGGCGAGAATGCTATCCACTCAGCCACCGTGCCGCCCTTATCCAAGTTTGAGGTTAAAGCTTGTCAGCTGGAGAGTCTGTCCATAGGACAACAATCAGTCGTGCACTGCACAAATCTGGCCTTTATGGAAGAGTGGCAAGAAGAAAGCCATTTCTCAAAGATATCCATAAATAGTCTCTTTTAAAGTTTGCCACAAGCCACCTGGGAGACACACCAAACATGTGGAAGAAGGTGCTCTGGTCAGATGCAACCAAAATCGAACTTTTTGGACACAATGCAAAACGATATGTTTGGCGTAAAAGCAACACAGCTCATCACCCTGAACACACCATCCCCACCTCAGCTGTAGTTATCTGCAGTTCATCCAGAGTAATCATGGGCCTCTTGGCTGCATCTCTGATCAGTCTTCTCCTTGTTTGAGATGAAAGTTTGGAGGGACGGCCGGGTCTTGGTAGATTCGCAGTGGTCTGATACTCCTTCCATTTCAATATAATTGCTTGCACAGTGCTCCTTGAGATGTTTAAAGCTTAGGAAATCTTTTTGTATCCAAATCCGGCTTTAAACTTCTCCACAACAGTATCTCGGACCTGCCTGGTGTGTTCCTTTGTCTTCATGGTTCTCTCTGCACTTTAAACAGAACCCTGAGACTATCAAAGAGCAGGTGCATTTATACGGAGACTTGATTACACACAGGTGCATTCTATTTATCATCATCAGTCATTTAGGACAACATTGGATCATTCAAAGATCCTCACTGAACTTCTGGACTGAGTTTGCTGCACTGAAAGTAAAGGGGCCGAATAATATTGCACGCCCCACTTTTCAATTTTTTATTTGTTTAAATTATCCAATAAATTTCGTTCCACTTCACGATTGTGTCCCACTTGTTGTTGATTCATGACAAAAAATTTAAATGTTATATCTTTATGTTTGAAGCCTGAAATTATGTACTGTATTATTAAAGTGTTTTCAGCACAAACAGCAAAACAATAAGTGGTAAATATCTGAGACAAACATGAACTATTTAAAAGTACAGGAGGAATGCAACAGACGCGATAAGCTACGATTCAAACAAGACAGGAACAGTGCAAAACAAATGACTGCACAGTTTATAAGTTATATATATGTTAGATATGCAACAGAACTCTAGTCCACAGTCTCCTGTATATCAGGCTCTGACCCCAAACTGCTTTTCCTTCGGTTCTTTCAAAGCACAAAGCAGTCTGCTCCGAAGTGCCTCGTCCATGCTCCTGCAGCCGCTTCTTGCTTCCCAGAAAGCAGTCACACACGGACCAATCACAGCGGAGCTTCTCTCACACACGGACCAATCACAGCGGAACTTGTCTGTGGCGGCGGCCGCGTAGTTTTCTGCGGCAAAATCGCGTCTGACGCGCGTCTTGGGATGCTTGTGACAAATTGTGGCAGACGCTGTCACAGAGCATCTTGGGGGCGCGTCACACGCGTCCAGGACACTAGAGGGCAGCGTTCTGGAGGCGCGTCAAGGAAGAGCGTTTTGGGTCAGGCCTGCTCTGTTGCCAACACAACTTGGAGAGGGAAGGACACGGGAGCCAGGATTAAGGTAAAAAGTGTAAAATACGCTTTAATTAGGACATCAAAGTTAATTCTAATAACATTTGAGGCGAGAAATACCCCCCTCTATTGTCATATCGGAGGTCTGTTTGGTGATCAAATAGAACATTGTCGGACTTTTCTCCAGTGCAGAGAGCGGGGGTCGGCCAGTGCTCAAGCCGAGAAAGAGCGTCTCAAAGCGGGGACACATCAGTGGAGCTCTCACAATCTTAATTATGAAAATCCGAGGCTTTTGTTACGGACTTTCTCTGTTATTCGTTTAACACAAAGTCATAGTGTATGTAAACAATGCACACATATGCCATAAATGATATATGATTGATTTATTTGCTATGGCCCTCGTTTATGCATCACTAACAAAAATGTAATGACGTGTTTTCTGATGAACTATAATAATAATAACCATGGATCTATAATAATAATAAGCACATCCATGGATCTGTATTATAACGAACATCAGTAAAAAGGACACAGGATGTTGAAAAGCAACAGACTGTTACTGATCAGATTAGAGTTGAATGTATTCCATTGACAGTAGCTCAGTTGGTAGAGCATTGGCCTTCAGGCCTGAAGGTCGTGGGTTCAATTCCCACCTCTACACCTTCTCCACCGACTCCCACTGATGACTGCTGTCGTTGTGTCCTTGGGCAAGACACTTAACCCCACTTTGCCCAAAGCCCCCACTGAAAGATCAAGGCTATGCTCACACTCAGAGAGCAGCCGTCCTCCTGTGGACTCACCACCTGCAGAGGGTCAGTGAGGGGCTGGTGCTATGAGACTTGGGTGGCATCTCTGATTGCCACCCCCCTGACCCAGAAATGGATTAAAGGGTAGAAAATGGATGGATGGTATTCCATTAGTACTGTTGACAAATATGTACCTGTGTAAATAATACCTTATTTTTCATGACTCTTTACACTTAAGACACAAAAAACTAAATTATAATAACACCAATGAGAAATGATGGCGTGTGATTTTGTTGCTGTCAGTGAAAACATGGACACCTCAACATAAAATACATAAATCCTTCCTGTATTTATATATTAGAGGTACACAGCAGGAGAAACAGACACTGGGGAGAAACAGAAGGATAATATATTGGAAATATACACACAAATAAAACTTAGGATTGTGGCTAACCACTTTAAAGCTTTTGGAAGTGAGACTGTCATCTGCAAATGTCCTTTATTAATAACAAAATAAGCATCTCTATAATGTGCTCTTATTTCATCATTATATTTATCAGACTATTGTATGAAAAGTGATTCATAATAAGCCATATATATACAGTAAATGTTAATAATTATACAGTATTCCCAGTCTTAGTGATACTTGGCATACTACATGTTAGAATACTACATGTTAGCATACTACAGCTGCTGTCTCCATGGACTGTTTCCTCTGTGTAGCTTTAACACTAGGAGCGCCCCTAGCGGTCAACTGACCGTCACTCACTTTATTATGCTAATTAGTGTATTCAAAACAAAACGCCAGAAGTTGAAATTTTATGACTTTTTCTAGGTACTTGTTGTTTATATTTTGGTGTGTTTTGGTTTTGGAAAAAGTAAAGAAAACAAGATTTACACGCATTTTAACTTTTCTAAACCACAGCCCTTTCTGCTTCCCCATGGAGATACATGGCGCAGGGGCGCCTGTTGTCATAGTAACCTTTCCCGGGGGTTTTTCGCGCCTTATAAAAATGTATCAATATGTTGTCATTAGACTCTAAAGGGACTTTTTTATTATTATTTGGGAGAGAGAGAGGAGTACAAAATGAATAGAGCTGCAAGTACACGGTATGAAGCGCTGACAGTGCTTCAAGACATTGAAGGAGAACAGTCTGACGGAGGTGAGAGATGTCACATTTTGAGGTAGAAAGTGACAGCGGGGAGAACACCTATAATATTCTAAATCTGAACGTAACCCCAAAGTGCATTCACGGCACGGACAGCAGTGTTGTAACAAGTCCAAAAGCAATAACGCACATGACCCGCGTAATGCCAGCCATACGCAGGTGTCTGTGTGCGTGCTGTTGCTCCATTCTGCCTTTTCATTCATCATCAATTACATTCTCATATTTATACATAGAAGAAGGCAATAAAGCAGAATACAATATCGTAATAAAATAGAACAATTCGATGAACTATCAAGGCAGAGTGCAGATCAGAGTGCTCGTCACCCGCGGACACTGCAGGAGGAGAGCGACTGTGGGGCAGAAGCGGCCCTCATATATCAATAAGGATATAATTCTTATTTCATCCAGATAACACTGTGTGTTATTCTGCACAGCGCGCACTGCAAGGCAATGATTATAATTTTGTTCTGAGCATAAAGAGCACTGCTTGTCTCAAATAAATACAAATATATATATACATATATTTGTCTTTCTAACGTGTCCCGTGTAAAATTGAAGATTTTACATTGACGATGGTAGCCTAGCTGATGATCTTGTGTCAATACGAATAATATTATTATTATCTAGATAATATTTCCCACGGTGATTTCGGCTGGAAAGAGAAAACAGTCTGGAGATGACGTAAGAAGTAGACGCATATAGCAGCGCGAAGACGTTATGGTCCTGTGCTTTTCTAAACTATCATTTATATTGTTTGAATTTACATATTGTTACTGAGTCAAATATAACATATAGTGAGCAACCTTTTTAGGTGTTTGCAAAGTTACAAAATAAATCTAGCCTGAAAAGTCTTCGTAATTTTGATGGATCAGTACACGCACAATGTGTCGTCTTAGCCTTTTATTTCGGCTAGAATTACAATTACTTAGCATATTTAGACAAATAATTTACACAGTTTCATTATGATCACGATTCCTTTGCAACATCAAGTTCTGGTTTAGTGAACAATCAATTTGGCAAAAGGCTGTATCAGCGCAAAATACATAGCGGTCAACTGACCGCAGGGGGCGGTGCAAGGTATGTTTAGAGCGCGGCGGTCCTAGTGTTAATATGTAATCTGTGGGTTTGTTTCTCCCTGTGACATTACAGATTTTGCGCAGGGAAGTATTAGCGATTGTGAAAAGTTTAAATAACTTACCAGACACCAACCTCCTCACTAGCTCTCCTCTATGTCAGTGGTTCCCGAAGTGGGGGTCCCGACCCCCCGGGGGGTCGCGGGAACCCCTGGGGGGGTCGCAAGATGATTTCCAAACAACAACAAAAAAAAATAAAAAAAAATAAAATATTGAGCAAATTAATAGCCCTTAAATATTTATTTTGCATTTGATTTGATTCAAAAGGGTTACTTGTTAAATTGTGTTAGGAGAAAATAATATATTTTAATTACGTTAATTACGTTGTCCCACTCATTGACAGCGTCAATCAAAATTAAGTTACGCAGCTCACATCATGCAGCGACAAAGCGTGTCCTGCTGTTTGCTAAAACTAAAGGTGTTTGGAGGCTACAAACACATAATACCTGCTTTAAAATGAAACGTGGTTAATATCCACAACAGAAAAACCTGGAGGGGGAGAACAGTCAATGGTCAGGCTGATGGTGCGAAGAGAGGGAGAGAGGGCAGCGGAGGGAGAGAAGGCAGTGGAGGGAGAGAAGGCAGGGGTAGAACAGCGCGGTAAAGAGGCCCGGCTTTTCGGAGTCAGTGGTAAAGAGGTCCGCACATTAAAAGCGGGTGGCCGGTTTATGCTGTTACTTACAGTAACTTTGGAAAAAGAAGCCGCGGGGGAGGAACCGCATGAAGTAACAGCAGAAAGCGGCCGCCCGCTTTTAATGTGCGGACCTCTTTACCGCTTGGTTAGGGTTAGGGCCACTTTACCGCGGTACAAGAACAGAGAGGACGAGCCGCAAGAAATGCGCTCCACTTCTGCTGAGGAGGGAGCCCACCAAGCCCATCACTGTGTCACTACGTGAGTAAAAATACGCAAGCCTCCTTTTTTGGGCTGGACAGTGCAGCTCAGTAGTGGCGTGAGTCTCTGCGTTACTCCGTATCAAGGAAGTACATGCTCATTGACGGGAAGGACTGTTGAGGTGGGGGGTCGCGGGGGAGCAGCGCATTTATGATGGGGGTCGCGGGCTAAAAACTTTGGGAACCCCTGCTCTATGTCACGGTGGTTATAGTCTGTTGGGCTCATGGGCTAACCACACAGCTTGTCCTCCATAGCTGTTGTGTTGTCGTCCCCCTCGGTCCTGCCGTGAAATGCGTTACCACGTCACTGTTGGAGGAGGCTCCTGATTGGTAGACGCTCGCGTCTCATCTCAAAAAGTTCAGACGCGCCGCGTGATCTCTTGACACTCCTAGACGCGCGTCCCCCTCCCAGTCCCGGGTTTTTGCCTCTGCAACAGCCCGGGCCGCGGCACGTTTGGCCTGCCGGTACTGGACAGCTGCCTCAGGAGTCCCACGAACCATCATTGCTCGATAGGACTCCTTCTTCAGCCTGACGGCATCCCTTACTGCCGGTGTCCACCACCGGGTTCGGGGATTGCCGCCGGGACCAGCACCAGAGACCTTGCGACCACAGCTACGAGCCGCCGCATTGGCGATAGAGGAAGAGAACATGGTCCACTCGGACTCGATGTCCCCCTCCTCCGCCGGGACCTGGGAGAAGCTCTCCCGGAGGTGTGAGTTGAAAGTCCGTCTGACAGGGGGCTCAGCGAGACGTTCCCAGCAAACCCTCACTACACGCTTGGGCCTGCCAGGTCTGACCGGCCTCCTGCCCTGCCAGCGGATCCAACTCACGACCAGGTGATGATCGGTTGACAGCTCCGCCCCTCTCTTCACCCGAGTGTCCGAGACACGCGGTCGAAGGTCAGATGATACGACAACAAAGTCGATCATCGACCTCCGGCCTAGGGTGTCCTGGTGCCACGTGCACTGATGGACACCCTTGTGCTCGAACATGGTGTTCGTGATGGACAGGCCGTGACTGGCACAGAAGTCCAACAACTGAACGACGCTCGGGTTCAGATCAGGGGGGCCGTTCTTCCCGATCACCCCTCTCCAAGTGTCACTGGCATTTCCCACATGGGCGTTGAAGTCCCCCAGGAGAATAACGGAGTCCCCGGGCGGTGCACTGTCCAGTACCCCTCCCAAGGACTCCAAGAAGGCCGGGTACTCTGCACTACCGTTAGGCCCGTAGGCCGTCACAACAGTGAGAGACTTGTCCCCCACCCGGAGGCGGAGGGACGCGACCCTCTCATTCACCGGGGAGAACTCCAACACGTGGCGGCTGAGATGGGGGGCAATGAGAATGGCCACCCCCGCTCGCCGCCTCTCCCCGCGGGAAACTCCAGAAAAGTGGAGCGTCCAACCCCTCTCAAGAAGTTGGGTTCCAGAGCCCAAGCTGTGTGTGGAGGTGAGGCCGACTATCTCTAGTCGGTATCGCTCAACCTCCCCCACAAGCTCGGGCTCCTTCCCCCCCAGTGAGGTGACATTCCACGTCCCAAGAGCCAGATGTTGGGTGTGTGGACTGGGTCGTCGAGGTCTCCGCCTTCGACTGCTACCCAGTCCTCGCTGCACCACGCCACCACGGACCCCTCTGCAGGTGGTGGGCCCACAGGAGGGACTGCCCACGTCATCCCTTCGGGCTGAGCCCGGCCGGGCCCCGTGGGCTAAGGCCCGGCCACCAGGCGCTCGCTTGCGAGCCCCGACCCCAGGCCTGGCTCCAGGGTGGGGCCCCGGCTGCGCCATGCCGGGCGACGTCACGGTTTTCGTTATCGTGCTGTCCATGGTTGGCTTCGGACTGCGCTTCGTCTGACTCGTCACTTGAGACCTGTCTGCCATGGGAGACCCTACCAGGGGCATGAAGCCCCAGACAGCATAGCTCCCAGGATCATCCGAGTGCTCAAACTCCCCCACCACGTTAAGGTGGCAGTCCAAGGGGGAGTGAATCAAGCCCCTGTTCCTCAAAATGTCAGCCAATTAAAATTGATGGCTTGTGCTTATCGGAGCATGCTCGCATCATGAACGTGTCAATCATTAGTCAACGTGACACATTTTATTGGGTTTTTTCAAAACATTTCACAAAAAGATTATCCAGAAATTATGGGTTTTTTAACCAAGAACAGACATACAAAACAAAGACAAAACTAAACAAAAACTAAAATAAAACATGTTAAAAGTTGAAATAGCCCCACACACATCACAAGACAATGTCAGTAGCAACAGGAAAGACATACAAATGTGCATACACATATATACACGTGCCACGGAACAAAAATATAAATTTTACCTATATACATATGTGTCATGTGCAGGGGTGAGATGAATGGAGGACTCAAACGCAGGAATGCAAAAATAATGATTTAATTAAAAAATGCCCAACGTGAAAACTAATCTCAAAATAATCCAAAGGGAACAGGAACAGGACAGAACATTACGAGACGAGACAATACAATGGACCAGGAACAAGGGGAGAGAAGCACGGGTACATATAGACACAGGTGAAACACATCAGGGGGGGGCAGACAATCAAGACAGGGGAAACATACACATAAATAGGCATACATACACATTTACAATATCTATTAAGCTATGATCCATATATTTGATTGCAGGCATTAACTCCTGAGTTCTGCTTTTCGGCAAAAAATAAACACTGAAGACTCTTTTCCACCTCAAAAACAGCTGTGTGCACTTGAGGGACGGAACCAGGACCTAAGCTCCAGCACATAGTGATGTAACCAAGCTATCCAAGCCGGACTCTTTTATTTGTGCTCCTGCTGCAGCTGTGGTGTGTGTGCGTGTGCGCGTGTGTGCTGATTGTTTCTTAATGTAAAAAGGGGCTGAATGGCTATGCAAACACACCCACATGAATTAGAAATTAAGTCCTTTATTTTTATCACATGTAAGTAAGTAAGTAAGTAATGTTTATTTATATGGCGCATTTTACAGACTAAGGTCACCCAAAGCACTTCACAATGTTCAGAGTTAAGATATTGTTCCAATCATTCCACACATGGTGATGACGGAAGCGAGTCGCCGAACACACTGGCGCATCAGCCCCCAATCAACACCATCCATTCACTCTCTCATTTACATTCATACCTATTGTGCATGTTTTTAGTGGTAGGGGAAACCGGGGCACCCGGAGGAAACCTACGCAGACACGGGAGAACATGCAAACTCCACCCAGAAAGGCCCTGTTCCGACATGTGGATAAAAAAGTGGAAATGGACTTCCATTTTTTATATTTTTATAATTCCACATATTATACCGGACAGGGTTTTCATAAATAAGGGCCGCTGTTTAAGGTTGACAATAATTTGGTGAATAATGACTGCAGGGGATTTGGGAATAGAAACAGAATACAGCTCATGATGTTTGGTGGATAGAGAGAGCGGATGTTTGGAAATACACCGACCAACACCAAGATCTCTTGGACTTCCGAAGTAGTTGTTGGATTAAAAAGTAATTAGAGATTCTTCTTTTAGAATCAGAATCATTTTTATTGCCACGTAAGTAACAGGTCACAGACTTGGAAATTGCTTTGGCTCAGTGCAACAGTCAGAAAGAGATAATAAAAATAAGAATGAAAAACACTTCTAAAGAATAAATTTAAATTTAAAATAGAGTTACAGTTACTATTTACATTATACAAGTATTATACAAGTGCACATGGTGCACACAATGTAAGGTGACAGCAGTACAGTGAAGTAAAGTGACATATGATGGGCAGTAAAGTGACTTTATAAAGGGCGGGGGGACAGGTTAAGAAGTGTTCAAGAGTCCAACAGCAGAGGGGAAGAAACTGTTCTTGTGGCGGGAGGTTCTAGTCCTGATGGACCGCAGCCTCCTGCCTGAGGGGAGTGGTTGGAATAGTCCATGTGCAGGGTGAGAGGGGTCGGCTGTGATACGACCAACCCGGCCTCGAGCTCGGGCGACGTATAGGTCCTGCAGCGATGGAAGGCTGCGGCCGATCACTTCCTCTGCAGAGCGCACAATGCGCTGTAGTCTCTGTTTGTCCCTGACTGTGGCTCCAGCGAACCACACGGTGATGGAGGAGGTGAGGATGGACTCGATGATGGCCGTGTAGAACTGCACCAACATCTGTGCAGGCAGCTTGGCTTTCCTGAGCTGCCGCAGGAAGTACATCCTCTGCTGGGCCTTTTTGATGAGGGAGCTGATGGTCGGCTCCCACTTGAGGTCCTGGGTGATGGTGGTGCCCAGGACACGGAAGGACTCCACAGAGGTGATGGGGGAGTCCATCACGGAGGGTGGGGGCGGGGGGACAGTGCTCTTCCTGAAGTCCACTATCATCTCCACTGTCTTCTGGGCGTTCAGCTCCAGGTTGTTACCACTGTACCAGGACACCAGCCGGTCCACCTCCCTCCTGTAGGCGGACTCATCGTTGTTGGAGATGAGTCCAATGAGGGTGGTGTCGTCCGCGAACTTGATCAGCTTCACGGAGTCGTGGCTGGAGGTGCAGTGGTTGGTGTACAGGGAGAAGAGCAGGGGAGAAAGAACACAGCCCTGTGGGGCTCCTGTATTTATAATCCGAGAGTCCGAGACATTCTTCCCCAGACGCACTCGCTGCTTCCTGTCCGTCAGGAAGTCAGTGATCCACCTGCAGGTGGAATCGGGCAGGTTGAGCTGGGAGAGCTTGTCCTGGAGCAGGGATGGCAGGATTGTGTTGAAGGCAGAGCTGAAGTCCACAAATAGGACCCTGGCGTAGGTCCCCGGGGAGTCCAGGTGCTGTAGGATGTGGTGGAGGGCCAGGTTAATCGCGTCGTCTACAGATCCGTTGGCTCTGTAGGCGAACTGCAGGGGGTCCAGGAGGGGGGAGGTGAAGGACTTGAGATGGGAGAGAACCAGGCGTTCAAATGACTTCATGACGACAGACGTAAGTGCTACAGGTCTGTAGTCATTGAGTCCTGTGATCCTGGGCTTTTATGACTCAATTTGGACTTAAGGTCATCAATTTATTGTAGATAACCCTAACAGTTTTGAATAGGAAGTCAATTTTCCCGCTTTTTTTTATTAAGTTGTGTGGGAGCAAATGTTATATAGCAGAAAACAGTATATTATTTAATTCAATTCATTCTTGTACTAGCCTAAATCACAACAGGTAGTCATCTCAGAGGATTTAACAGAACTTCAAATCGCAATGTGCTTGCAATTTTCAAGCACAATGGGCCTCATTCACGAATAACTTCGTAAGAAACTTCTTAAATTTCTTCTCAAGTCGTTCTTCAGTAGATTTCTAAGAAGACCCTACGTGGGATTCATCAACGCGCTCGTAAGCCGCTGAATTGTTCGCAGCTGTTCTCTCAGATTGATGAATGCCAACTCCTCGTAAGTAGAGCGCGCGTGCCCGGTGCTTCATTAGCATAGGTACTTAGCATAGGTAACCGCCCATGAATGCCCATATAAGGGACTGCAGGGCCGCTTGCAGATGCCAGAGGAAACAGCAACAGGCCTAAAGCAAAGAGTTACACGGAGCAAAAGAGTCACCCTTTTTTCTTCTTTTTCCAGA
Organism: Knipowitschia caucasica; assembly: GCA_964034765.1. Lineage (NCBI taxonomy): Eukaryota > Metazoa > Chordata > Actinopteri > Gobiiformes > Gobiidae > Knipowitschia > Knipowitschia caucasica. Next base: position 10,586,823 of record OZ035843.1, on the reverse strand, counting down.
CTAGGAATAAAGTCATAAAATGTTGACTTAAAAGTCGAAATATTTTGAGAATAAAGTCGAACTAGCAAAATGATGTGACCCATTGTTATCAAACAATATTATGATATGTATAATCACATATACAATACTATTTAGCCTTTTTTTGTTATCGTTGCAAGCAGCATATTTCCTGTAAATGTATTGTTCATATTTTTTGTGAATAATGAATAATGAAGGGATGCCGTCAGGCTGAAGAAGGAGTCCTATCGAGCCATGATGGTTCGGGGGACTCCTGAGGCAGCTGTCTAGTATCGGCTGGCCAAGCGTGCCGCGGCCCGGGCTGTTGAGGCAAAAACCCGGGACTGGGAGGAGTTCAGAGAGTCCATGGAGCATGACTATCGGTCGGCCTCGAAGAGATTCTGGCAAACCGTCCGGCGCCTCAGGAGGGGGAAGCAGTTCTTTGCCAACACCGTGTATGGTGCGGGTGGAGAGCTGCTGACCTCGACTGGGGATATTGTCGGACGGTGGAAGGAATACTTTGAGGTTCTCCTCAATCCCCCAGTCACGTCCTCCGCCCCGGGGGCAGAGGCTGAGGATGTTGGGGCGGATACATCCATCTCCCTGGCAGAGGTAAACAAGGTGGTTGGCAGCCTCCATGGTGGCAAGGCGCCGGCAGTGGATGAGATCCGTCCTGACTATTTAAAGTCTCTGGATGTTGTGGGACTGTCTTGGCTGACAAGTCTCTGGAACATCGCGTGGCGATCGGGGGCGGTGCCAATGGAGTGGCAGACCGGGGGGGTGGTCCCTCTCTACAAGAAGGGGGACCGGAGGGTGTGTTCCAATTATCGTGGGATCACACTCCTCAGCCTCCCCGGTAAGGTCTACTCCATGGTACTGATTCAGATGATTCAGATTCATTTTATTCGCCATTTGCAGTAACACTACATTGGAATACATTAGTAAAAGTTCCCAGTGTGCACAGGACAAGTACAGACATAAAACAACATTAAAAGACAAAAATAAAACAAATTTTAAAAACAGTAAACAAATGTCACTGTGAAGTTGACCAACTAAAACAGATGTATACAAGTGCAAAAACATTAAAGTGCTCTATTCAAACTGATAACAGCTCGTGGAAAAAAACTATTAGCATAACGAGATGTCCTGCATCTCAGAGAACAGTATCTTCTGCCAGAGGGAAGAAGCTGGAACAAGGCTTTTCCTGGGTGGCCAGAAGAGTCATTGATAATTCTCAGGGCACTGTTAAAAAGTCTGGATTGATAAAGAGCCTCCAGGACAGGAAGTTCACAGCCTACAGTCCTCTTAGCAGAGCGGAGCACCTTGTTTAAAGCTCTCTTTTCTTTATCTGTGATGTTACCGAACCACACAGACACAGAACCAACAAGTAAACTCTCAATGGTGCAGCGATAAAAGTTCAGCAGAATCTTAGAGTTAGTGGTAAATTCTCTAAGTTTCCGCAGGAAGTAGAGACGCTGACGAGCTTTCTTTACGACCCGGTCAGTGTTTTTAACCCATTTCAGGTCGTTAGACAGAGTTAGACCCAGAAACTTACACTCCTCTACAATCTGCACTTGGGAGTTATCGATTACGACAGGCAAGTGAGAACTATTGCGACTAAAATCAAAGACCAGTTCACATGTTTTGGATGCGTTCAGCTGGAGGTTGTTAGCCTTACTCCACTGAACCACGTTTTGGATCTCGGCTCTATAAGACGATTCATCGTTATTACACAATACAATACAATACAATACAATTTATTCTTGTATAGCCCTAGGTCACAACAGAAGTCATCTCAGAGGACTTAACAAAACCATTGAAATCACCAACACAGGTCAGAGAATCAACAGCCAAAACACATGGAGAATATAAAGCACACACAGAAGAAAATGTCCATACATGTTGTAGAATGCTAAAGTGTCCTGATCATCACCAATCCTTTCTGTTGGACACTAACTGTCCAACAAGACCCTCCTGCATCGACAAGGAAAAACTCTTAAAAAACCCAGTGGGAAAAAGTGAGAAACCTTGGGGAGCACTAGGGAAACCCACAGGGAGGGAGACCCATATGAGAAAGGGATCCGCTCCTCCGGACGGACAGGCTAATGATCTAGGACCTAAGCTAGCTACAGGACGTGGACCAGTGGCCGCTGAACGTGGACATGTCCGGTGCAGGACCGAAGCACTCCCAGGCGGGTCGGGCGGGGCAGTCCGCAGGTGCAGATGGAGGAGGCCAGGCTCAGAGATCCCGTCATCGTACCATGAAACAGACAATGGGACAACGGGTGAATAGCAATGAACAAACTACAGTCAGAATCCTAAAAGTGCTAAACAGATAAAGTAGATAAAGTAGGAAGGAGGAGAGGATAGTGCTCAAGTTACCATACTTCTCCCAGCAAACTGACTCCCTATGCAGCTTGACTGACAGTCTGAGGAGTTTAGCCTTCCCAGAGTCTTACCTTCCTAGCCATATGCTAAACTAAAGAGGACTGTTTTAAACCTAGCCTTGAATAAAGAGATTCATGGATTGCACACCAGGTGTGCAAACCGATCCAAGCAAACCTAATTATATATTATATATCATATACATCACATATACCATACATACCATATATATCATATATAATACACAACATAACATACAGCATAATATATAACATAATATACAACATAACACAATACATTATTGTATAATATATAACATAATACAGCATACATATATAATATATACCATATATTATATATTACCTAATTATATGCTAAATTAAAGTAAAGTGCTTTAAGCCTGGCCTTGAATGTGGAGACCGTATCTGCTTCCTTAACATAAATGGGAAGCTGATTCCACAGTAAAGGAGCTTGGTAGCTAAATGCTCTGCCACCAACAGTGATTTTTGAGACCTTAGGGACCACCAGACGTCTGGCGTTTTGTGAGCGCAACGCTCGACTTGGTTGATACGACACCAACGTGTCTTGGAGATAAGAAGGAGCCAAGCCATTTATGGCTTTATATGTTTAGAGAAGGATTTTAAACTTTATTCTATACTCCACAGGGAGCCAGTGGAGTGATTTTAACACCGGAGTTATGTGCTCCCTCCTTTTGGTACCTGTTAAGATCCTAGCTGCTGTATTCTGAACGAGCTGGAAGCTCTTCAAAGACGCTTTAGGGCACGCTGCCAATAAAGCGTTACAGTAGTCGAGCCTTGAGGTGACAAACGCGTGAATGAGTTTTTCCGCGTCACTTTTAGGAAGGAAATTCCTAATTTTAGCGATGTTCCGTAAGTGGAAGTACGCCGTTTTAGTTGCTTGGCTTATATAAGCCTTGAAGGAGAGTTCTCGGTCAAAAATGACTCCAAGATTCCTCACAGTGTTACTGGGTATAATACTGACATTATCGAGAGTAATTATCTGGTTAGTGAGGGAGTCACGCAGGCGCTTCGGACCGAGTAGGATCACTTCTGTCTTCTCCGGGTTGAGAAGTAGGAAGTTAAGAGTCATCCACATTTTAAGGTCCTTTATGCAGGCACTGAGCTTTTCCAGCTGATCTGTCTGATTTGGCTTCATCGACAGATAAAGCTGTGTGTCATCTGCATAGCAGTGGAAATTAATTCCATGCTTTTTAATAATGTTTCCTAATGGCAGCATGTAGAGAGTAAAAAGAATCGGTCCGAGTACCGAACCCTGCGGCACACCGAATTCTACTCCAGAATAAGGTGACGAGTTCTGATTTACGTTGACGAAGTGATACCGATCTGATAAATAGGATTTAAACCAGCCAAGGGCTGTTCCTCTAAGACCTATATCACATTCTAGCCTCTGCAGTAGAATGCTGTGGTCTATTGTGTCAAATGCAGCACTAAGGTCCAGTAGGACCAGCACTGACACTTGGCCATTATCAGCAGCTAGTAGTAAGTCATTTGTGACTTTGACTAGTGCCGTTTCAGTGCTATGATGAGCTCTGAATCCTGATTGAAAGACTTCAAACATATTATTTTCCTGCAGGTGGCAGCGAAGCTGCTCAGCTATAAGTTTTTCCAGGATTTTAGATATAAAAGTGAGGTTTGAGATCGGTCTGTAGTTTGTAAGTATTTCTGGGTCCAGGTTTGTTTTCTTCAGAAGGGGGTTGATAACCGCGGTTTTAAAAGCTTGTGGGACATAGCCACATTGTATGGATGCGTTTATTATATTTACGATAGGCTCAATTATCAAAGGAAGTATGTCTTTGAAGAGCCATGTCGGGACTGCGTCTAACATGCAAGTTGAGGCTTTTGAGGATGTGACCACAGAGATCACCTCTGCTTGGCTCACAGCCATGAATTTATCGAGGCCCACTGAAGAGTCTAAGTGGGAAGTCACGTATGCCGCTTCAGCCTGTCCACTACCAACAGCCGGAGTAACCTCCTCCAGTTTGTCACGGATGGATGTAATTTTATTATTAAAGAAGTGGAGAAAGTCGACACTGCTCAGTGAGCTTGGAATTTTAGGCTCGATTGCGCTATGGCAGTTTGTGAGTTTAGCGACGGTGCTAAACAAAAATCTACTGTTATTTTTATTCGCTTCTATTAAAGTTGAATAGTATTGAGTTCGAGCCCTGCGAAGGGCATTCTTATAGTTTCGGAGACCTGCTTTCCACTCCCTGTGGACAGGCTCCGAGTGGGAGTGGCGATATAGCCTCTCCAATTTTCTGACGTCCTGTTTTAAAGTGTGGAGTTGAACACTGTACCAGGGCGACGATGATCTAATCCTAATAGTTTTCTGTTTTAAAGGAGCTGCTGCATTTAATGCAGATTTTAAAGACTCCATGGTGTTGTCCACCGTTTGGTCAATGACTGAGGGACTGCAGCAGCTGTGAACAGGTTCACCTGCAGCAGTATTCAACATAGGCTGTATTAGTTCTTTGAACCTTGTGATAGATTTATCATTTAAGGTTCTTTTCATTATGGTTTTATCTTGCGGGACAGGAAAGTCCTCCAAATCGAGATCAAACGTGATCAAGAAATGGTCAGACAGAACCGATGATGGTGGTGTCATCAGCATATTTAAGGATCAGGTTAGAGTCTGAGGAAGACACACAATCATGAGTGTACAATGTAAAAAGTAAAGGACTCAAAATACATCCCTGAGGAAATCCAGTGCTCACAGAAACAACATCTGAAAAACAGTCATTGATTTTCACTCTCTGAGATCTGTCAGTTAAAAAGCTATAGATCCATTTACACATGGCAACACTTAAACCGAGAGACATGAGTTTTTCGATCAGTTTACTTGGGACAAGACAATTAAAAGCAGAGCTATAACCAATGAACAGCATTCTTGCAACAGATTTACTATTGTCCAAGTGACTGTAGACAGAGTTCAGAGCAAAGGAGATGGCATCCTCCACACTCCTGTTCTGTCTGTAAGCAAACTGGAGCGGGTCAACACTCACAGGGATCTGGCTCTTAATGAAGTCCAGCACAAGCCGCTCAAAAGTCTTCATTAGGACAGAAGTGAGGGCCACAGGACGATAGTCATTAAGGCATGTCACAGGAGTTTTCTTAGGAACTGGAATGATGGTCGACTCTTTAAAGCTTTTCGGCACAGTACAGTTCCTTAGCGACAGGTTAAAAATTTCTGTTAAAACAGGGGCAAGTTGCTCAGAGCACAGTTTCAGGACACGGGGTGGGATGCCGTCCGGGCCAGGGGCTTTCCGGACAATGGTGCTGGACAAGACCCGCTGGACTACCTCCTGAGTCACGGTGAACGCACCTTGATTGAGACAATCAGGAAAGACAGTAGGACAGGCATCAGCAGATTCGAAGCGGCAGTAGAACGAGTTCAGCTCATTAGGCAGAGCTGGGCCAACAGATCCGATTTTCCCAGCACTAGGTTTCCAGGACGTGATGGCTTTAATACCGCTCCACATGCGCCGAGGGTCATCTTCCCTGAAATAACCCTTTAACCTGTCCCCGTAACTGCGCTTTGCAGATTTAATAGAACGTTTCAATGCGTAACAGGATAGCTTATAGGCAACTGTATCGTTAGATTGAAACGCCAGAACACGCTCATGAAGTTTTTGTTTCACTTCCGCATTCATCCAAGGGTTTTGACTGAGATGTACTTTAATGACCTTCTGTGGGACACAGCAGTCAATACAGAAGCGTATGTATCCAGTCACAGCGTCACAGAATTCATTAACATCCTCTGACTGAAACACAGACCAGTCAGTGGCATCAAAACACCCTTGTAGCTTCATGCTAGCCTCCTCAGACCAACACTGCACAGTGCGTGAGGTTGGTTTATGTTCCCTGCTCCTCTGAGTGTATGAGGGAAGAAGGAGAACAGAGGAGTGGTCGGACTTTCCAAATGGAGGTCTGAGACTGGACCTGTAAGCTCCCTTCACGTTACTGTAGCAGTGATCCAGGATCTGTGCTCCTCTTGTAGCTCGAGTCACATGTTGGTAGAAATTTGGGAGTACAGTCTTTAAATTACATTTGTTAAAATCCCCAGCGACAATGATCACTGCATTAGGATGAGCAGTCTCGTATTTATGAAGGATCTCGCTCAGATCCTGTAGTGCTACAGTATAGTCCGCTCGTGGGTGGATGTAAACAGCGCATAAAAATATCACAGAAAACTCCCGCGGAAGAGAAAAAGGGCGACAGCTCAAGACCAGGCATTCCAGATTGGCAGTACATGTATGGTTCATGATGCGAGTGTCCGTGCACCAGCTCTGATTAATTAAAAAGCACACACCTCCACCTCTGGATTTCCCCGTGGTCTCCTTTTCTCTGTACGCGCGGTGAACGGTGAATCCCGGGGGCTGAACAGCAGAGTCCGGGACGTTCGTGTGGAGCCACGTCTCGCTGAGACAGAACACAGCGCAGTCTCGGGCCTCTCGCTGGCACTGGATACGACACAGGAGCTCGTCCGTCTTATTGGGCAGAGACTGTACATTCGCCAGGTAGATGGAGGGCAGAGCGGTCCTGCAGGAGCGGCATCTCACGAGCAGACCGCCCCGTTTTCCCCGGTGTCTGCGCCTCCTACGTCGGCTCCCGGTACCCAGCTCCACACCGCAGAGAGCACGATGGAGACGCCCAGTCCCCCCGCTCTGTTCGCGGCCATTGCCGCGGCCCGCCTGCCATGTTTGACGGGCCTCACGAGTGGGGCACTCAATGAAGTCCAAGCACCTCAGTTCGGGTAAGACCTGCGATACTCCGCAAGCTCGGTCCCGAATGTAGAGAAGTGTCTCTCGGTCGTACTTCACGGTGGCAAGTGTATCACAGACGAATATAAACAACATAGAACAGACAGTGCACACCAGAGCTCTTACTGAGGCGCCCTGACCCGGCGCCATCTTCTTGAGATGGAGAGGAGGCTGGAGAGGAGAGGAGGCTACGGCCGTTGGTTGAATCTCGGATTCAGGAGGAGCAGTGTGGTTTTTGTACGGCAGTGGAACACTGGAACAGCTCTATACTCTCCATCGGATACTCGAGGGTTCATGGGAGTTCGCCCAACCTGTCTACATGTGCTTTGTGGATTTGGAGAAGGCGTTCGACCGTGTTCCCCGGGGTGTCCTTTGGGGGGGTCCTCTGGGAGTATGGGGTCCGGGGTCCTCTGTTGAGGGCCGTTCGGGCCCTGTATGACCGGAGTCAGAGCTGTGTTCGCATTGCCGGCAGTCAGTCGGACCTGTTCCCGGTGCATGTTGGCCTCCGCCAGGGCTGCCCTTTGTCACCGGTTCTGTTCACTGTATTCATGGACAGAATTTCTAGGCGCAGCCAGGGGCCGGAGGGGGTCCGGTTTGGCAACCACAGAATTTCATCTCTGCTGTTTGCAGACGATGTTGTCCTGTTGGCTCCAACAAACCAGGACCTGCAACATGCACTGGGACAGTTTGCAGCTGAGTGTGAAGCCGCTGGGATGAGAATCAGCCCCTCCAAATCTGAGGCCATGGTGCTCGATGGGTGGGTGGAGAGGCCCTTCCTCAAGTGGAGGAGTTCAAGTATCTCGGGGTCTTGTTCACGAGTGAGGGAAGGATAGAGCGCGAGATTGACAGGCGGATCGGTGCAGCGGGCGCAGTGATGCGGTCTCTGTATCAGACAGTCGTGGTAAAGAGGGAGTTGAGCGGAAAGGCAAAGCTCTCAATGACCGGTAAGGTCAATCTTCGTTCCCTCCCTCACCTATGGTCATGAGCTTTGGGTAATGACCGAAAGAACGAGATCGCGGATACAAGCGGTCGAAATGAGCTTCCTCCGCAGAGTGGCTGGGCGCTCCCTTAGAGATATGGTGAGGAGCTCAGTCACACGGGAGGAGCTCGGAGTAGAGCCGCTGCTACTCCACGTCGAGAGGAACCAGTTGAGGTGGCTCTGGCATCTGTTCCGGATGCCTCCTGGACGCCTCCCTGGGGAGGTGTTCCGGGCACGTCCCACCGGGAGGAGGCCCCGGGGAAGACCCAGGACACGCTGGAGGGACTATGTCTCTCAGCTGGCCTGGGAACGTGTGGTCCCCCCGGACGAGCTGGAGGAGGTGTGTGTGGATAGGGAAGTCTGGGTGTCTCTGCTTAGACTGCTGCCCCCGCGACCCGGCAACGGATGAAGCGGAAGAAAATGGATGGATGGATGAATAATGAAAAGGGTTATTTTGAGTTGCCTTTTGGAAGAATTTCTGCGCTTTTATCCAATTGTAACATTTGGCCCTGTTGCTTTAACAATCATAATAAAACCTCCATTCTCGTATTCCAATTGTGGTCTTTATTTCGCTCATAAATCTGGATGTCAGCCTTTGGTACTATTGAGCAGACAAAATGGGTTTGTACTCTGAGCCTAGAAGGAGTTTGTTCCAGGACATTACACTGCTGCAGTGTGAGAAGTGGTCCCATCCCAGCACAGGGACAGGGAGGATCTGTCCCGCAGTGCCAAGTCTCCAACACAGTTTGGCTTCAGACTGGGGTCAGGCTGCTCCTTGGTAGTTAAACAAAGCAGCCTTAGTAGTAATGGTTGAATTTCTCTTGATTTATTTCCTCATGTTAATCACTGATATGAAACAAGCTCTTTGTGTAGGCCTACAGTATAAAACATTTCTGCAAAGACATTTAAAACCTAACCCATTCCTTTGACAATAACTTTTTAGATGATGCCCTCTTTAAAGCTGGGGTGATTCATCCAGATACATGCTATTCTGGCCGAAGTGAAAAATTATTTATATCTTAACAACTCTTTATGCTGTCTGTTGGTCAATTTCTCACTTTACTCGATTATATAATCAGGCTGGATTTGAAATCTGGATGTCTTCTCTGCAAAGCGTGTTAACATCTATATTGTAGAGAATAAAACATCAAACCAATCTACAGAGTCTCTACAGAGAGACTCTAGTCATTTCTTTGTAGATTATTTAGTTACTATCCACGTGATTCATAAAAATAAGGATTGAGTGTGCAGGTGTATGTAGTTGCGTTATGAGCAAATATAAACATACCTATAGTATAAGGGTATTAATGCTAGACATCACTGTATTGGGCGACAGTAGCTCAGTTGGTAGAGCATTGGCCTTTGAGCCTGAAGGTTGTGGGTTCGAGCCCACCGTAAGACCTACTTCACGACTCCCACTGATGACTGCTATTGTTGTGTCCTTGGGCAAGACACTTAACCCCACTTTGCCTTAAGCTCCCACTGAAAGATCTCAGGCCCTGTGGACTCACCAACTGCAGGAGGATCAGTGAGGGGCTGGTGCTCTGTGTACTGGTTGGCATCTCTGGCCACCCCCCCGACCCAGAAATGGATTAAGGGGAAGAAAATGGATGGATGGATGGTTCACTGTATCAACTTTGTTACAACATTTGAATGACACCAAAAGCGCTGATGCCCTGAAAGCCATTAGCCATTGATTTTAGAGTCTGACTGTGCAATAACCATTCCAAGTATCCATCAGCAATAAACAAATTGAAGGAGATGGTGGAAACAGAAAATAAAAGTGCCATGTTGTCGGCAACATGGCAAAATCTGTGGAAGATTTTTTGTGTCATCAGATTTTGATTTTTTTTTAGCTTGAATTTTTCCGTTTGAAATTTTTAACCCTGAAAAAGCATGTTTGAATATTTTTATCTTTACATTTCAGTCATTAAAAATTCAGTTTACGAATTTCAATGTGATTAAAATTTCAAAATGACATATTCACCTTCAAAATGTTCTTTTTTTTTTTCAATGAAAAAAAAAAATATTATTTGTTCCATCAGAAATTGAATTTTAAATGGACCTGAATTCATCTATTTGAATGTTGGTAACATCTTGAATATTTTTTTCTGTGAATTTCAGTCACTGATTATCAATTTCATAATGTTAAATTCAACAGTCAAAATTCAACGGGAAAAAATTCAATGGTGAAAAATGCACATGACACATCCGGTGTTCTGACGAGTTGTGTGCTCTGTCAGTTGGTCTGCGCATAATGAACTGGTTTCTCTTCACTGACGTTGGAATCTCTCGTTATCTACATTAGACCCTTTAGAACTAATGGAGATTTTGTTAACTTAGAATATTTACGTTACCGTCACATTAAGAGAGAGAGAGCGAGCGAGAGAGTGAGAGGTTTTTTTTTTGTTTACGGAGCGAGTGGAGCCGAAAGAGCATGTAACTTTTCACAGCTCAAGAAATAAGGAGCCATACGGTGTTCTTACCGTTGTTACTTTATTTCAGAGACAACTCAGCAAATATCATTTAGTGTACAAGAGTTCGAGTTGTGGAATACATGTTTTTTGTTAATTCCTTTACATGGAGCTCTTTTTCAAGTAACACGAGTGAGCCCTGTGGAAACTGCTACACGGGAAACTAGACCCAAATACTGTGAACGTTACCAACAATATCACTGTCCTTTGTTGCTATAAGTTTTCAAATGTGATGGTTTTCATGAACACAAACAAACACACACAGCCTAAATAAATAAACAGGAATAAACAGCAATAATGATTTGAAACAAGCACATTTACCCAAAATGTTCAAAAGACTAACTCATCAAATTAATGTAGTATCATCTTGTTATTCGCCTTGGTTTCATTACAATCCATTCATTAGAAATCCCATATCAACCTGTTAGATTCATGTTATCAACCGATAGACCTGCTGAAAGCTAGCGCCTGTCTTTACCTCAGTAAAATGACGAATGCGCAGACCAACTGACAGAGCACACGACTCGTCAGAACACTGGATGTGTCATCTGCATTTTTCACCATTTAATTTTTTCTCTTTGAATTTTGACTGTTGAATTTAACATTATGAAATTGATAATCAGTGACTAAAATTCACAGAAAGAAATATTCAAGATGTTAAAAACATTCAAATACAGTAGATGAATTCAGGTCCATTTAAAATTCAATTTCTGATGGAACAAATAATCCGTCTTTTTTTGTTTTCATTGAAAAAAAAAAAAGAATATTTTGAAGGATGAATATGTCATTTTGAAATTTTAAACACATTGAAATTTGTAAACTGAATTTTTAGTGACTGAAATGTAAAGATACAAATATTCAAACATGCATTTTCAGGGTTAAAAATTTCAAATGGAAAAATCCAAGCTAAAAAAATTCTAAATCTGATGACACAAAAAATCTCCCATAAAAATCAAACATGATCCAAATGTTTGGGAGGTTTTTAGTGATCATTCCGCTGAAGTGTTAGCTGTGGGTTTGTTATGCGCTTGGGAAAGCTTCACCCTTTACTCTCAGGGCTTGACAATCAGCATGTGGTAGTAGTGGACTCGACAGTCAGAAAGATCGTTGAGTTTGGAGCTTTGCAAACATTTTGGAAAGATAAATCAGTAAAAGAGATTTTTGAAAGCCACTTAAAAGGCCTACTGACAGACTCTATTCTTGCGGGCCCTACTAAATAACCAAGTTATTTTAAATGGATTTTTCCCAGTAAGTAATTATTACTTGTCTATTGTTAGTTTATTTAAAGTTCGGCTACAGCACTCGGACAATGCGGACAACGCGGCAGTAAAACGCTATAGTTGGATGTCAGTTGCTACCCCCCGTTCATACGAAGAGTGTTCCAGGGGGGTGAAAACGTAAGAGTTAAGATCCAGCCTGCAGAGTGGGACAGCTCAGGCTGAGTTTACACGGAGACAATGTGGCAGTAAAACGGTATAGTTGGATGTCGGTTGCTACCAACCGAGTGTTCAGATCCAGCCTGCAAAATGGGACAACTCAGATACGCTGCACAGCGGGGAGCTCTTTCACACCCGCGAGAGGGAAAAAGGTGTGAAATCCCCCTCTGCTCTGACCCCCACCTCCGTGCTGCTCCCCGCACGTAAATTTGGACATGCGCAGTAGCGGAGAACAAACATCAACAACAATGGCGCCGCGCACACAAACTAGCTTTGTGGGCTTCCAGCGCGGCACAGAGGAAGATTCTACACCTTCGTTCGTCCAAACGAGACCACGCGAAGCTCTAGGTTCAGTTTCCATTTTCACAGCTGCTGTTAAAATGCAGAATGATGTTGGTGCGTTCTGAGGGTCTGGCACAGGAAGTGAGTACACTGCCGAGAGGGGGACTGGGCACGGGGCTGGGGGTCGTGTGAGTGTTGTAAAGTTTCTCTGCCCACTACTGGCCGGGCGCTAGAACTACATCGTTTTTCAACCTCATGTGAACGCTGAGAAATTTGCATTAGGAGCCAGGACGTTTCTGTTAATAGCCTGGAAACGTCTGCGCAGCATCTCAGTATAAACAGGGCCTCAGATACGCTGCTCAGCGGGGGCTCTCTTTCACACCCGCGTGAGGGAAAAAGGTGTGAGTTCTCTGCTGCTGATCTGGCCCCCACCTCCCCGCACGTAAATGTGGACATGCGCAGTAGCCGAGAACAAACTTAAACAACAATGGCGGCGGGTACACTAAAGGCTAGTGTATACTTGCGCGGCGTGGCTTACGTTAGCGGTTGCGGTGGACCTACGTAAGCACAATTGATGTTATACTGGCGCGTTCCCCTTACGGAGTTTTGAGGAGAATGTTGTAATCCCACAACAAACCACATGAGGGCGATCACACAGGAGCGGTCCCATTTACGCTGCTACTTTGTCCTCTTCAGAACAACAATAGCAAACAAAGCTGTTTGAGATCATTACACGTGTTTCTACTGCAGGTTTATGTGATAGTTTTATGGATTCATTATTTTATAAGTCATTTCAACTGTGATGCTGTGAATAAAGACACAGTTCTTGTTGGAAACATAGTTATTATTAAATAGTTTTCAGCACAAACAGCAAAACAATAATAGTGGTAAATATCTGAGACAAACATGAACGATTTACGAGTGCAGGAGGAAAGCAACAAACGCAGCTACGATTCAAACAAGACAGGAACAGTGCAAAACAAACGACTGCACAGTTTATAAGTTATATATATGTTAGATAGTCCACAGTCTCCTGTACAGTAGGTCCCACTTCGTTTTGTCGTCTTTCACGCGTGAATCACACGAGACTCACGTGTGATTCACGCGTCTTTTATTTATTTTTTCCCCAGTGATGCTGCAATGACCCAAACAACCACCAAGTGGCACTTGTGAGCAGGGTTAGGAAAATTGGCTTCTCATCGGTCTTTCTTCTCTGTTCACCGGACAACTCTCTGTGGCATTTTAGCTCAATGATAAGGAGGTGGACTCTGGTGTGAGAGGACTCAGGTTCAAGTACAGTCTATGACATTTTTGATTTTGTTGACGTTTACATTTTTTTCTAAAACATACTTAGTAATTAGGCCAACACATTTAAAATAGTTGCTAGACTGTAGTAAACTGTTGTAAACTTCACAATCTGCACCAACCAAACTGCAGGAAAAAAATTCAACTTTATTCAGTAACGGAGTAATCTGATTCATATACTCCCCCCGCTAATAAAAACTCAGGATTGGCCGGGGCTCGAACCCCGATCGTCCAAGCGAAACAGCTGATATGGTCCTGTCCTCGATAAGTTACAGATTTGCGGGGATGACTTCAACAGAGGTAAGACATGTTACTGTTTTGTATGATATTTAGACCAAATCAAATCTATATTTTCCAAGATGTGATACTTCAGCAAATGTAAAGCAAAGTGAATTATCAAAAGCCTGAAGCCACATTATATTCACACAAATGAACAACATTTCAAAGGGGAACAAAAAAGTGTCTATTATGTATATATAAACGTAAGCCTAACTGTAATAATACAATTCCACAGATAGAAATGCTTCCATGACAAGCCAAAATCATCTTTTCATTGGGCCTTATAAGGTTAGCGTAGCATGAGACTTTTTGTGGTATATTTACTACTCATAAACATAAATCAGTGAAGTCACTGTTATTTTGCAGCCAAGACAAGCTAACATTAGCAACATTATTATTCCCATAGAAAATACAGCATAATTACCACTGTTACTGTTTTGTTTTTATTATTGTTATTACTGACACTAGTCTGCTACTAATACTACACAAGTTGTCTGTAGGTATAAAACTATATCAACTCTTCTGATAAATTCAAAATATTTTTTGATGAAGTTTGTACAAAACACACATTCCAGAACAGTGACATCTAAATCTTTTTGCTTTTCCTTCCAGGACTCCAGCACAGTTGAATCTGTAGTTTCTGAGAGCAGTGACTTTGAATGGGGGAGAGGAGGAGGCAGACGAGCAGCAAGAAGAGGAGGAAGAGGAGCAGCAAGAGGAGGAAGAGGAGCAGCCAGAGGAGGAAAAGGAGCAGCCAGAGGAGAGGCCAGGCAGGAATGAGAAGAGCAGGACATGTGGGTTATAAAGACGCCCCTTTATTCGTTCCACAGTAGGGAATTAAAACTAAAATGCAACTCATCACCACTTTAGAAATGAGTCTTTCTTTTATTTCAATGTTTGGGGGAAATTTTTTTATATTTGACATAATATAAATAAATGTGCTGTGTCCATCTTTGATTGCTGTCAGCTTCTGTTCAGGGACCAGATAAAAAAGTCCTAGAAAAAGAAAGAAAAATATTTTATATCATAGAGACTTGTTTTCCACTTGATTATCATCACTACCTGTCCTCTGTTGTGTCTGCTCCAGTTCAGCTGCAGGAGGAGGGATGACCCCATGGCCCTGGGGTCATCTGCTTACATTTATTGAGAGTCCCCCAGCAGAGCTGAGGCGCTGGTCTGGGATAGAGCTGTAGTCTTTAGTCTCCTTCACAGTGTAACGCTAAGACTTTTTCTGTAGACATCAGTAGAAATAATATATTTCTTTATTGCTTTTATACTGTATCTTGATAATAAAGTATGACTTACGATACTTGGCCTTTGCTGCTGACATGCACTGGGCGATGGTTATGGAGGTTGTAGTCTAATGCAGCGAGGAGTGTACGAGCTTCATAGGCGCCATAAGTAAATCCAAAACGCTTCCCTGCGTACATCAGGACATGGTTTTGGAAAGATTCGAGCTTCGAAGTTGTCCTACAGAACAAAGATTATTGTAACGTCAAACATACAAATAAATTCGATCTCTGTGTAATATAATATACTTTGTAGTATTAAAAAGGCAGTTCCTGTACATTCCCACAAGATGTCACCCACATGACTTATCGAAAGGTGAGCAACTTCTCAATATCCTTCAGCCACCTCCGGTTAAGAACCACGTGGAATGGGCTCTTTGTGCTGTTTATCCTCCAGAGGCGCATATGGTGAAGTACACCTCTCCACACACCCTAAATGTATACAATACGTTGTATATCAAAAGTTATACCATGTCACCGCATAAAGAGAAAATTACATTATCTAGTGACGTTATAAATATCCAATGTTCATACAGACCATAAACTCCTCTCTGGTGCTTGTGTGCTGACAAGCATACCAGAAATGGTTAAAGATGTCCTCAATCCATACAAGTAAAGCCTTTTGACCAGAAACGATTCAGCCTGATTGAAGACACCACAATTATATTTAAAAAAGTCTTACCAGACCTGTGTTAAATACAATTAAACACTTACGATGTCCATGGTGTCTAGCTCCATCGTTGTGTACGTACAGCACATAGCAGAGTGACGGGAAATAATGACAAACATTTCAATAACAACACACCGATATTAATGAAATACCACAGAGATTTGTGCATTACCTGGTAAGTAGATCCTCCCGTCAGCTAAAACATAAACACAAAAGGCATGTAAGCATACATATACACGGGCTTAGAAATGAATATGTTACTTACCAAGGGCAACAACGTTGTCTTTGGACTCTAATCTGTTGATGATAGCAGTCCTTTTCTCCTCCCAAAACTGCTTTATTGTTTTTAGACAGTAGGTTCCCTGGACTGCATAAGATGTTGAGGAGGCCACATGCAGATATTCATGAATTTGAATAAGAGGTAAATATTGCAGAACAACATAAAATCTCCTCCTTGCATAAACTCCATAATTTGTGGCCGTGCGGGCAAAACTATATGGGGAAGAAAGTGTTAACAAGTCTGTAACTTCACACATGTACCACCTTAGTCTGGTAAACACATGTGCAAACCATGTAAACTCACCCACTCCAATATCAAAGATGGACCTCACGCATGTGACTTTACAGAAAAGGGTGGACGGCCGTCACACTCTGTGCCTGTGTGGTCACTGTAGTGGCATTTATTGACAGGCAATTGGAGAAAAGTTGCCATCTGCAGCAGGTTTTTGTTGTATGCTATGCATGCCTGCTGGTTTACAAGGTCACTTTCAACAACCACTCGACATGGTTTTGGGAAAATGGGAATGGTGGCTGCTGCCTCTTCTTCCAAATCTTACTCAAGATCTGCTTCTTGGACTTCCTCAACACAGTCGGCAATGTCTAATATAGATTCTTCCAGCCCAATGCAAGGAAGTTTGTCGACCATATCCTGCGATGCACCGCTATTTTACAACCCAAATGAAATGTATACTATCAGTGAGTGAAAAGTAAAAGATAAGAAAAAAAATACATACCGTAATGAGATTGGTGGCACATAATCTGAATCATACGGGTCTGAAACTCCATCCCCCTCAAACTCTATTCTGGAATTAAAAAAGAACAGCCCAATATGTAAATTATGAACCAACACATACACATTGAATTTTTTTGACAAAAAACAGTATTCGTCAAATGTTAAAATTCATGCATGTTTACCTTTTCTCTAACGATTGTAACCTTGTATCTGCTGTCAGAGGTTCAACTCCTGCAATGTGAAATTCTTCCCTGTAGGACAAAATACTTTTTAGTTGACGGTGGATGAGTGGTAACCTGTAAGCAGAAGTTGCATTTGGCAAACTTACCTATCAGATTCGCCTGCAGTCACTGAACTGGGGGGATGGGGCCCCATCAACACCTCTGCTGATGGGCCATGGGGTGTGGACGTGAGTGGTTCCTTTGATAGAGGGTGCCTCTCGTAACTACAACAATAGAGCCACTGTTACTGCTAGCAATGGCAATATCAAGTATTGCAGTGAGACAATTACAATAACACGCGTATGTTTCGAAGACTCTACACGCTCAACAACTAACTAGTTACTATTGCGATTGCAATGTACATACATTTAAAAGGGAAAATGTTCGTAAGGTTCTAGAAAAAGCCCCGTTTGTAAACAAACCGCAGTTCACTGGGCTTTGCCAGCTAATGCTAGCTAGTGTGTTAGTTTGACGCAGAGATCTTGCTAGAAATGCGTATTACAGATAGTATTTAGAAAATGACCCATCATTCTCTCACTCTGAGCACTTTCCACAAATAAAAACTTAGATGTAGACAAAAAAAAGTATTTCGCTACGTAGCCTTTCAATGCACGGACACCGCTGCTTTGAAAGCATAAACACATGTGTTTAGAGATAATGTCTTACCTTTCAAGCAGAAATGATGCCAACTGTGGGTCTTTTCTCATGCCCAGAGGTTCTCTCAGAGTTTTCAACCTCTCAAAAGCAACTCCAATGTTTACCCTCGTTTGTTGCCTACTGCGGTCAGACTCGAGTTTCCCCCTTTGGTCACACTTCGCGTGTCTATGGTCCGCGCTCGGAGCCCAGACGGCAGTGCGTTCACTGAGCTGTCAGAGCGGGGGTCACAGCAGCTGCTCCCGGGGCCAGAGCGGAGGATCCGACGGGTTTTCCCAGATCGCATCACATATATACGTTAATGCAATTTAATTATAAAGATTAACATTAGTACAAAATATGTATATGTTGTCTGTTATGCTCTTAAGGCGCGTTCAGACCAAAAGCTTCAAAAAGCTTTTGACGCGCTTCAACTGACGCCGGGATAGTTTTGTCATTTTGGTGCTTGAAGCTTTTGACGCGAGTGACGCGCCTGACGCCGGTGGGAGGAGCTTCTCTGTTGCCTGTAGTCAGGACAGCGGTGGATTTTTCAATGAGCAGCGAGCCTTTATTTGTTATATAAAGCAAAATAACGTTGTTGTAGGGCTTCAACAAAACATGTTCTGGGTTCACCACAGACTTGAGAGGCTGCAGTGTTTGCAGAGTTCCGTCATTTACTCCAGTAGCTGCGTACGGAGGAGTTTCGCTTTCAGCGGTACTTCCGCATGTCACTTGCCCAGTCTGAGTTCTCAAACCCCGGCTCTCGCCTCTCCCCGGCTCTCGCTCGCCTCTCCCTGCCTCTCCCCGGCTCTCGCTCGCCTCTCCCTGCCTCTCCCCGGCTCTCGCTCGCCTCTCCCTGCCTCTCCCCGGCTCTCGCTCGCCTCTCCTCGGCTCTCGCCCGCCCGGAGCTGCCTTGCTCTGAGCCAGACCCATCGTCAGCCTGTTCTTATATTAAATAAACTACGTTTACTACACAGCATGTGTACAATGATTTTTGTTACTCAGAATGTTACTACTCATACAAATAATATTACTAATAACAATAATGACAATAAAACAGCAGCAGCAGATACATGATACATGACAGAGACAGACCCGCTGCTGCTGCTGCTCCTCGTCTCCTGATTGGTTGAAGCCCGCGTCAAAGCTTCAAAAGCTCAGCTTTGCTCAACTTCGGCGTCAAAGGGATTGTTGTGATACGCGAGCGTTTCGCGCGTCAAAAGCTTCAAGTGAGCGCGTAGTACGCGCGACTCTTGAAGCTTTTGACGCGCGTCAAGTGACGCCGGGGCTCTCGGCTTCACCTGACGCGCTTCACCATTCACTTTCAATGGAAACCTGACGCTTTTGACGCCGAAGTTAAGTCCGGTGTGAACGCCCCTTTACTTTGAAAAAGCATTCAAAAGCAACACATATACATTCACATGCACGGCTTGAACACACAGCCAATTTTACACATTTCCTTTTGACAAGGAAAGAAGATAACAATCTGATAACGTTACGTAATTTCACACAAGCAACCAAAAGATGTGCAACCAAAATTGCCTCAGACAAGAATCGAACCTGGGTTCTCCAGGTACCAGTCTTTAATGCTAACCATTCGGCTAACATAGGATCTCCGGGCTAGATAGGTTTGCACGCAGTATGATACCTGAGCGTCTAAGTCGCTGGCAGAGCTAAAGCGGACTTAACCTGCCACCTTGTGGCGATAAGATGTAATATTTCACGCAGCTGCGTGATTCCCGAAAAGCGTGAATGAAGACGACAAAACGAAATGGGACCTACTGTATATCAGGCTCTGAGCCCAAACTGCTTTTCCTTTGAAGCACAAAGCTCTCTGCTCCATAGTGCCTCGTCCATTGTCCCTGCTGCAGCCGCTCTGTGCTTCCTTCCAATACACACACACGGACCAATCACAGCGGAGATTCCTTGCGGCGACCCTTACGTAGTTAGAAAATGTTGATGTTGCGCGGCAGGCGACGTAAGGGCCTTGCGGTGACCAACGCGTTGCGCAAGTGACGTCACGTCACCTCCGTAAGCTCCGCGCCGCGCGAGTATAAACTAGGCTTAACTAGCCATGTGTGCTTCAAGTGCTACATGGAGGAGGATTCTACTCGTTTGTTTGTCCAAACGAGACCACGCAAAGCTTTAGTTTCAGTGTCCATTTTCGCAGCTGCTGTTAAATGCAGAATGATGTTGGTGCATTTTTTCACGTCTTCCAGAGGAAGTGAGTATACTGTTGGTGGGGGGCTGGGGCTTGCGTGTGTCTTGTTGTAAAGTTCCTCTGCCCACTACTGTCCGGGCGCTAGAACTACATAGTTTTTGATCCTCGTATGAACGCTGTGAAATTTGCATAAGGAGCCTGGTTGTTTCTGTTAATAGCTTGGCAACGTCTGCGCAGCGCCCCCGTATAAACTGGGCCTGAATTGAGCTGTCTCTGTTCAAATAAGCAGCACTTTTGAAATTTTGATCATGTACCATGCCCATACTCCGTGGCAATACAGAGCTTAGAAGGGGTCTAGGGTACCATTGATCGGGTCATGTCAGAAATAACTCCTGCACTTGCACAGACTGGATTCACATATTCAAACAGGTGAAAAGTAGTGTCTGCTGTCATTGGTTTGTTTTGAAATGGGCTGATTTGGCTTTGTAAATTCATAAAGCCATGCATTAGGGAGGGGGCGTCAAAAAAATTCATTGGTCCCAAGAATGATTAACTCGCTATCATTAATGGTCATATGTTTATAGGTTTCCCTGGCATGGTACACATTTTCTCAAATTCCATGAAATTGCTCTAAACATAACACCATAGGCCTATTACCTGTCTAGTTTTGGTGCAACACAAACATGATTTCTTTCCCAGGAAAGAAAACTTTTACAATAAATGTAATTGAAAGTAAGCACATTTTATTATTTTTGCCCATGAAAATGGGTTTTTCCCAGAGGGAGCGGGACCCGGCGCAAAAATGTCCATGAGCGCTGACACATCTCACTCCTTGCCGGTGGTGGCGGCAAGGAAACAGGAACCCGGAAACAGAAATATCCATTGAATTCTAATTGACGTCTTTTATCCTCTCGAAAACGACTTTACAGCCTAGTCCAAAGGTTGGCTCTTGGCCAGATGTCTATCAATTGCTTACATATCGCTCATTCATATGTCCAACTGATGGACCTCTATTGTCTAAGCTTCTGGGAGTTTCATTCTCACAATGTAGCATATCACATTTTAGTGACTGTGTGAAATTGTGAATAAACTAAACTTGTGAATACACAAAAAAAAAAAAATTCATAGAGCATTAACTTGGAAATCGACAACCACATGCCATCTATTTCCGAAACAAAATACTATTATTATCATAGAATGATGGTTTAAGATGCATCAAAAAAGTGTTACAGGATTCTTGAGGTTTCAAACATATTGTAGGTTTCCTTCTTAGTCTTCCCATTGGGACTCACATGCTTTTACAACTCCTACTGCAAATTTACCACATAAATCATTATGGGTAATGTGCAAGTAGCAACTAGGCTACATGCTATTTTTGTAAGTACGGTCGGTTTATAAATAGGCCCAAGTTCATATATTCAATAACTACAGGGCCATGTTCCACCACTTTGTTCCGAAATGTTCCATTGAAGTTAGATACAAACAGCACGTGTGCATTGACTAACCCATACTGGACAGCTGCATGTATTTGACTTGCATTATAAGTTTGGCACAGTGACTGAGTAACCAGAGCAGGCTAATTCAATAGGCTTTACGCATGACTGTTAAATGGGTCAGATGAGCCGTGTCTGCTCTCTGGCTGAGTATCTCTTGTGCAATCAATACAACTCACTACATCCATCAACTTTGAATCACGTTTTCACAGAATCTTCCTGTTCCCCACCAGCATACACCAGTCGCACTTTACAGGGTTTAACAAAAGTAATAGGGCCCCAGAAGTCCATGTATCACAGCCTGAATAACCAAAGGCAATGCATCCCACGGAGGCGGCTGAGTCCGAGTGACAATGCTGCATGTCTGCTTTCAGTCTTCAACTGGAGACTTTTCTGCTTGAATTCTTTATCTCTTGGGAGGTCATTCATTTTGACTTACACTGTCTATTATGCAGGTATGTGCTTTGTTAAGTTATTTAAAATTAGACAAGAATCTATACTTATACTTTATTTATGTTTCTAGAATGTTATTGGCCACCTATCATGTTCAGCATTTGTAATTTACATTATCCTGGTGTTCTATTTTATATGTTGTTCTTTAAAATATACAGGTGAGAATTATATCTCACAAATTTGCATTTATTTCTGTAAATCGACCTAAAATTTGAAACCAATATATGATTTCGACTCATTAAATTAAAAATGACATATAGCTATCATTTGTTTGTTATAATTTAATGATTATGGCTCACAATTGTCTGATATGTTTTATTTGGGGTTATTTACAATCTATGAGCCAATTATCAAGGTTATAACAAATAAAGGATTAATATAACTCACTTTGCATGTAATGAACCCTCCATGTATTAGTTTCACATTGTAAGTTTAATTTCAGTAGTAAATGGCCTTTTGAAAGATATTCTGAATTCCGGAGTTTCACCTCATCAAGACAAACAACTAACCCATCAACCCTTCTAGCCCAAAATATGGCTTCAGATAACAAGTAGCACGAGCAGAAACGCTCCTTTTTGGGCCTTGGGGACTATGAGGTTGCTATGAGATCATGTGGCTCAATGGTCCTAAAAAACAATTAAGAGGTTATTCCATAGTCAATGCTGCATCACACTAGCGGCCACTTCGCTTTCCCATGTTTCTTTTAGTAAGTATCATTCCAGTCCAGTGTGATCCAGTAGCGTCCTCTGTCTATATTTCATGTCTGGGACATCAGATTTGTTCCATTAGTTCAGCAGAGAGAGCTTTGGGTTTGTCACAGAAGCGCAGAAAGAGAAAGTTCCATGTCCGTTTAAAATTTTATTAGTTCTTGTTGGCTGTGTGGACTCTGGGGCCACTTTCTACAATGCACACAATCTACCGTCTGCGATTGGGGTCAGCAGGGACCACTTCTGATTCACTCCAGTCTTTGTACTTCACAAAAACTAGAGCAGCCACAACCACACAAAACTGTACAAATGTTGTTGCACTCTGGGGACACAATTGGAGAAATTCATGAAGGTCTTCAGGATATGCCACACCTAAAGATTGGGGCCCAGTGCCATGTTAGGGACGAACATCAACAAGTCAAATTGTACTGTTGAATAATGATAGCATAATGGTTCATATTCTTGATAATGATACAGGCCACTGCTGCCCTACTACTCCTGGGAATTCAACACATCCCAATCTTGCTACAGTAGCTTCCAAGATCAGATTGAATTAACGTTACAATGCTTTAAACACACTGACTTGTGACTTACTATGACTCTTTGGGTTGAGAGCTGTGAGGATTCGTCTTCTTGTTAGTACTTTTCTGTTTGTAAAATTTGATCTAAAGATGTGACAGAACCCAAAAATACTTGCACGTGAAAACAAGTGATATAACTTTTTTAGAGCCAGGAAGTGACATGGATTTTAGTTAAAGTGAAGTACCTCAGCTTTAAAAGCATCATTGTTAGTGTAGCATCAAACATTCTTTCACTTTCCTCAATCCCCATTTGAAAAAATTAAGTTTCTGAAGAAATTATGAGAAAATAATGTAAGGTGAGAAAAAGAGAGCACAAGGCACAAAGCATGGACCGAAACTGACCCCGCCAGGACACTAACCAGCTCCGATAAGACTTTGGGAATGTCCCTCCCAGAGCAGACATCTAAGCCATAAAGAGGTCGAACAGAGAGCTCTCATCGGTCATAGAGATAACAACTGTCGGTTTTTGAACAATGAATCGACTACGGAGCGTAAACATCTCTGCCCCCTTCCCCGACGAGTTCAGAGATCAAAGTCCTGCGTTCACTCTAAGCACAATCTCCCCGGAACAGCTGGCGAGCCACCAACGGCGTTCTGACGCCCCCCAGTGGACACTGAACACTATCACACCCGAGACGGACATTCTAAACCATCACTCGTGAAGTAATTATTCTGTTACCTGTACTGTGCCCTACACGTGTGTATCATTGTCAGTAATGTAAATGCGGTGTGTGCCTGTACATGTGTTATGAATGTCTGTATTAATCCTGCATTTGCCATTATAACATGTCTGTTGTGAAGGATGTCCAGGGAGGCGCACATGGATGACGTCATGGACGCGCCTCCTTTGGATACAAAACCACCAGACGCACCGAGAAACATCCTCTTGGAAAACCTGAAATTGCCGTAACAACCTCCGCGGGTACGTATCTCCTACTACGACCCGCGCCTGTAACCCACGTAGGCCTCTCCACCTCCGCGAGGACAGCCCACGATACCGCTGTCGGAGACCACGAACTGCTCCATCATCAGCCACTTTTCGGGCTCTGGACGTCTCCTCCCGCATCGCTATTCTAGAAAGGCGAAAGCGTGTGTGGAATTAAAGTTCTGGACTCGAGTTGTTGGCTTTCTTCTCCTCTCTGTTCGGACAAAGGAACACGCGGACTGCCAGCCTCACCTCTACTCCATCTCCATTCTTCATCCTCATCATTCTTCACTTTTTCCTCATCACCATCCCTGCTCAAAGTAAGACTGTTCCACGTTAATGTGTGATTCATATGATATGCATAACATCTCCGTTAATGTGACCAAAACCCTTTTTGTTGATATTTTTCTATTTTTGTATGTAGTCAATAAACCCACGTTAAAATCAAATCATCTTTAAGCGTCCTGTTTCCAATCCTTTTGAAGTCCCTGGCTGATTTCGTACTCATAACTTATCAGATTGTAAGACTGATTCGAGGAAGATTAGTTGGATCTGTGCAGACTCTTTCAAACTCTGCTGGTGCCCAAAATAAAACTCAGATCCCACTTGTGTAGGACGGCGAGACTCTGATCTGGAGACTAGCCGCTCTACTCTACAATTTTCTTACCCTACAATAATGTGTGGCCTGAGAGTTGATGGCGCTCTTTGAATTCCAGATGCAAGCTGGAAGACATTATGTGAAAGTGTGTGCTAACACAATGGATAGTAGAGGGAATGCAACGTCCTAATGCACAGGTTCATACTGTTCCACAAGTATTAAAAGTTTCACTAAAAGTTGTTTACTGTGTTTGCATTGCTCTACAGCACTAAAAGGCTCCTCTCCGTAATATAAAGGCCTGAACAAGAAATTCCTGATCCTGATCAAAGGGTCTATCCAGGTAAAAAAAAATGGCCAATAAATAAAACAGAAGCACACTAATTATGTCTGTTCCTTGTATCCGACCTGACTGTCCCCCGGCTCTCACTGCCAACCAACAGAGACGCGTTTGACTGCAGCCAGCAGCACTTAGGCTGTGTCCAAATTGGTAGGCATCAGGCAACGCAGGGTGGATACGTAGGCATCCACCCTGTGCCATCCATCACCGCGTAGGCACAGGCAACGTAGGTGGCGAGACCTGAGGTGAATTTGGACAGCAGCTGCCTTCTGCCTTCGTCACGTGACTACACAACTCAGAGCGGAGCGGAAGGACACGGCGGCCATGATTGACGGTAAAAAAGTTCAAAATACGCATTAATTTGGACATAAAAGTTCATTCTAATATCATTCGAGGCGAGAAATATCCCCCTCTATTGTCATATCAGAAGTCTGTTTTGAGATAAATTCGATAATTTTCGGGCTTTACCTCCAGCCTGAAGCTCCGGTGCTAGAAGCTAACAGCCCAGTTAGCTGCAGTGTTGAAGCCCAGAAGAGGCCGTCTAAACACGGGTTCACGTAATGAGAGCCCCCTGGATGTTCTGAAAAACCAAAAGAGGATGCTTTTGCTAGACTTTCTCTGTTATAACAATTGTATTGGCAGTAATCGTTTTTACAAAGTTGTATTTTATGTAAACAATGCACATATATTCAATAAATGATTATTATATATGAATTATATATTTGCTATGGCCCTCGTTTGTGCATCACTTAAAAGTAATTTTATCAGACCTAAATGTGTGTGTTTGCTGATGAGAGAGGAACATCCATGGTTCTATAATAATTGAAACATCCATTGATCTATAATAATAACTGGAACATCCATGGATCTATAATAATAACTGAAACATCCATGGATCTATAATAATAACTGAAACATCCATGGATACATAATAACTGACATCTGTAGAATTGAGTTGAACACATCAGATGTTTGACACTGCTCTTATTCACTTTTTTATCTCTTGAAAAGCAATCAGACTGTTACTCATCACATTTGTGTTTAATGTATTCAATTATAAGTATAAGTACTGCTGACAAATATGTAGTTGTGTAAATAATACCTCACTTTGATGACTCTTTACATTTCACACAAACAACAAAATCATAATAAAACCAATGATTTTTGTTTTCTTTATTTCCAGGTTCTCTGAAGTGCTGTCGATGAGACCTGGGTCAGAGGCAGACGCCCAGGACTCTGCTGTTGCTCCTTCTGCTGCTGCTACGGCTGCTGCTGCTGTTACTCCTGCTGTTGCTCCTCCTGCTGCTCTTTCTGCTGCTGCTGTTATTCCTCCTGTTGCTCCTCCTGCTGCTGTTACTCCTCCTGTTGCTCCTTTTGCTGCTACTCCTCCTGTTGCTCCTTCTGCTGCAGCTGTTGCTCCTCCTGTTGCTCCTTCTGCTGCTGCTCCTGCTATTGCTACATGTCTTCAGAGATGCAGAGCCCACTGTTCTAACTATTCATGACTGATGATTAAATGAAAATATTATATACAAGTTTGGTGTAGTTCATATTGTTATTTGCAGTGAAGCAGGAGGTGAAGCAGGAGGTGATGGGGGTGAAGCAGGGGGTGATGGAGGTGATGGAGATGCAGGAGAAATGATTACGTTAATTTCACCATAAGTCTATGAAAAAGAAGAACACAAACATCATGCATTAAATCACAGCCCACATTTAGGATTCTTTTCACACTTCATATTCAATTAATACTATTTATTTGGGGCTTTGCAAAAAAGCTGGTTAAAAATAAAATACAGAAATCCTTACTGTATCTTAGATGTACAAGCTTCACAACATGGGAAACAGAATAATGATATGATAGAAATATACAAAAATAACCAAGTTAGAAGCATGGCTAACCACTTTAAACCTGTGTTTATGAAAGTGGGACTTTGTCATTAATAAGACATTTGCAGAGGACAAACGAAACATCTGTATAATGTGTTTTTACTCTACATATTATTTTTATTTATTAGATTATTATATGAAAAGGGCTTTATAATTATTCTTGGCCGATTCTATAATTTCATATGTCTAATATATACAGTAAATGTACATGAATATACAGTATTCCCAGTCTCATGGGATTAAATATGATATGCACAATCTATTTTATATTAATACAGAAAACATGTGTTAGCATACTATTGCTGCTGTGCTGCTGACTGATTTTCCATGAAAACGTGACTCTTTCCTCAGTGTAGCTTTAATATTTAACTCATTGAATGCCAGCCTATTTCAGAACAGGTACTCCCACAGTGCCAGCCATTTCTGATGATTTTTACTGATTTTTCAAGACCCACAGAATATTGTGTACTATGACTATCTGAAATCCGACACCAGATTCTAAAAGAATGGACTGTCTACTTTCCTCAGCAAAAAGAATTTTGTTTATAGCTTTTTTCGTTCCCCTGTAATCCTTTGTTGAGTAGAGGTAAGTTTTACTGAAATCACCAGAAATCACCAGAAAGCTGAGAAAAAAGAGGCACAACATGTGCACCTACATGTTTTCAAACCATTCAGAGAGCAATGCTGCCACCTGCTGGCTCGATAAAATATGGTCTCAAGTCATCCCCATACATATTAGATACAATAGACATCTGGGAACGTGAAAATAGCGAAAAAGGCAATTGACGGATTAATGCGTCAATGGCACACGACGTTACTATTTGCTTTGACGTATTTGTGCGTCAATGGGACACAATGTGGGTTTGTTTCTTCCTAAAGATAAAACACAACATGATTTTTCTTGTTCAAAAACCGAATCTGAATGAACTGTCTAGCCTCGTAGCATTAGCATTAGCTTTTCGGGACCGAGCTTATTCACAGCAGATAACAAGGTTAAATACACACATCTGTGGCAGATCTAACGTATGTCAGTCGTGTTCATAGCTCATCAGTAAAGTAGAAAAGTACTTACTATAGACGTAACTCCACATATAGACGTAAGTAAGTAAGCTTTAGTAAGTAAGCAAGCTTTATTTATATACCGCCTTTTCACTGCACATCGGA
This sequence comes from Knipowitschia caucasica, assembly GCA_964034765.1. Taxonomy (NCBI): domain Eukaryota; kingdom Metazoa; phylum Chordata; class Actinopteri; order Gobiiformes; family Gobiidae; genus Knipowitschia; species Knipowitschia caucasica. The sequence continues at coordinate 10,558,760 of OZ035843.1, read as the reverse complement.
GTCTCAAAGCGGTTTACAATTGTTGGGTGGGGGTGCCAGTACAGGAGGCACATGCCAGACCTATTGTACATATTTTTAGTGGTAGGGGAAACCGGAGCACCCGGAGGAAACCTACGCAGACACGGGGAGAACATGCAAACTCCACTCAGAAAGGCCCTGGTCCAACCGGGATTCGAACCCAGGACCTTCTTGCTGAGAGGCGAGAGTGCTATCCACTCAGCCACCGTGCCGCCACAGTAATACCATAATGTTAGCTCCAGGTCCGAGGTCCGTGTGTTTACATGTTAATGCCAAACGGAGTTCTGCACTTGCGCGGCCGTGACTGGGGGGAAAAATAGGCAGCGAAGGATACATCAGATGTATCCTTCAAATCTGCTTCAAAAGTGGGCGTTCCCGGCCCGCTGCCTACGCTGCCCAGCTCGAAACGTTGAATTTGGACACCCCTGCAAAGACCGTCGCTTGCGGAAGTGACGTCAAAATGCCTACGAATCCACCCTACGTCGCCTGTTGCCTACCAATTTGGACACGGCCTTAGTGTGACAAGCCTAGGCGATGGCGTCAATAAGGATTGAAGGCTATTTGCACAGAGCAAGAGGAATCTGCGACAGTAGCTCAGTATGTAGAGCATTGGCCTTTGACCCTGAAGGTCGTGGGTTCGATCCCCCCACGAGACCTACTCCCACTAATGTCTGCTGTCGTTGTGTCCTTGGGCAAGATACAGTGCCTTGCGAAAGTATTCGGCCCCCTTGAACCTTTCAACATTTCGCCACATTTCAGGCTTCAAACATAAATATATAAAATTTGATTTCCCAAGCTTAAAACATCTCAAGGAGCACTGTGCAAGCAATTATATTGAAATGGAAGGAGTATCAGACCACTGCAAATCTACCAAGACCCGGCCGTCCCTCCAAACTTTCATCTCAAACACGGAGAAGACTGATCAGAGATGCAGCCAAGAGGCCCATGATCACTCTGGATGAACTGCAGATAACTACAGCTGAGGTGGGAGAGTCTGTCCATAGGACAACTCTCAGTCGTGCACTGCACAAATCTGGCCTTTATGGAAGAGTGGCAAGAAGAAAGCCATTTGTCAAAGATATCCATAAAAAGTCTTGTTTAAAGTTTGCCACAAGCCACCTGGGAGACACACCAAACATGTGGAAGAAGGTGCTCTGGTCAGATGAAACCAAAATCGAACTTTTTAAAAGCAACACAGCTCATCACCCTGAACACACCATCCCCACTGTCAAACATGGTGGTGGCATCATCATGGTTTGGGCCTGCTTTTCTTCAGCAGGGACAGGGAAGATGGCTAAAATTGATGGGAAGATGGATGGAACTAAATACAGGACCATTCTGGAAGAAAACCTGTTGGAGTCTGCAAAAGACCTGAGACTGGGACGGAGATTTATCTTCCAACAGGACAATGATCCAAAACATAAAGCCAAATCTACAATGGAATGGTTCACAAATAGACGTATCCAGGTGTTAGAATGACCAAGTCAAAGTCCAGACCTGAATCCAATCGAGAATCTGTGGAAAGAGCTGAAGACTGCTGTTCACAAACGCTCTCCATCCAACCTCACTGAGCTCGAGCTGTTTTGCAAGGAAGAATGGGCAAGAATTCCAGTCTCTCGATGTGCAAAACTGATAGAGACATACCCCAAGCGACTTGCAGCTGTAATTGCAGCAAAAGGTGGCGCTACAAAGTATTAGCGCAAGGGGGCCTAATAATATTGCACGCCTCACTTTTCCGTTTTTTATTTGTTAAAAAAGTTTAAATTATCCAATAAATGTTGTTACACTTCACGATTGTGTCCCACTTGTTGTTGATTCTTGACAAAAAAAAATAATTTTTATATCTTTATGTTTGAAGCCTGAAATGTGGCGAAATGTTGAAAGGTTCAAGGGGGCCGAATACTTTCGCAAGGCACTGTACTTAACCCCACAATGCCCGAACACCCAGCTGAAAAGGAACAAGGCTGTGTCATTGCTGACGGAGCAGCCATCTTCCCGTGGATCCACCACCAGATCAGCGAAGGACTGGTGCTATGAGCATCGGGTAGCAGCTCTCATTGTCAACCCCCCGACCCAGAAGTGGACTAATAAAGGGGTTGAAAATGAATGAATGAATGAAGAGGAATCTGCAGACTACACAGCTGAGGGGGAGATGGAACATGGATTCTGCCAAAAGATTGCTGTTCAATAAAATTATCCATATAATATTATACACATAATATTCAATTTAATACAATATACAATTTAGTCAAAGTATATATACAGGTAATTCTAAAAAAAAGAGCATATTGTGATAAAGTTCATTATTTTCTGTAATTTACTGATCAACATTAGACTTTCATATATTTTAGATTCATCACACAGTACTGACGTGGTTCAAGCCTTTATCGTTTTAATATAAATGAATTTGGCAAAAAAAAGTTAACCAAAAATCCCTATCTCAGAAAATTAGCATATCATGAAAAGGTACTCTAAACAATTTATTAACCCAATCATCTGAACCAACAAATTAACTCTTAACCCTTGCAGAAGATTCCTGAGGCTTTTAAAAACTCCCGGCCTGGTTCATTACTCAAAACCGCAAACATGAGTAAGACAGCCGACCTGAATGTTGTCCAGAAGGGCATCATTGACACACTCAAGCAAGAGGGTAGACACAGAAAGAGATTTCTGAGCGAATAGGCTGTTCCCAGAGTGCTTTATCAAAGCACCTCAGTGGGAAGTCTGTGGGAAGGAAAAAGTGTGGCAGAAAACTCTGCACAACCCCAAGAGGTGACCGGACCTTGGGGGACTTGCAGAAGCAGGTCTGGAGTAGAAACATCCAGAGCCACCATGCACAGGCGTATGCAGGAAATGGGCTACAGAAACCAGAACCAGAAACAACGGCAGAAGCACCTGACCTGGGCTACAGAGAAGCAGCACTGGACTGTTGCTCACAGTACATTTTTTGGTTGAAAGCAAATGTAGTGGTACGCGCATACCCACTGGTGGCCAATCACGCTGCGGCAGAGCCTTGATTACGGGAACTAGTTTCACCTGTCGCGTCTCTCTCCTCACCTCTGGCGTCTGCATGCTGCGTGGCGATCTACTTGGCTTCGTGTGCTGGCGTGCGGGCCATCCTTATTTGTTTGGCATTGAGTACATTGCGCTTGCGGGTTTCTGCGCTTACTCAGACCTGTTGTCGGACCTAGAGCGCCTCCTCGGTGAGTACTGGGACACTCCCATTCATAAATTGTTCCTTCAGAAAGCCTAACTCGGCTTCGTTTTTAGGCAGCTGTGCAGGCTTGTGGGCTGCATTAATTCCCTGCAGTTGGTACAAATATGGGGAATGTGGATATTTCCATCTTGGTAAGCCATTTCATCATTATTCGTATCAGTTGATCTGACATATGTATATTATATTATATGTGTGTATATAACTTATGTGTTTATTTTTTTATATATATTTATATATATATTAATATGGGCTTACATTCATTCAGTGGTGTGCGCCCCGCCTGGGACAAGATGGCGCCTCATACGGTCGACATGGCTCTTTGCTGCTCTCTTTTTCTTTTGTTTTGAATCTACAGACAGGGACCTTTTCAGAGCTGCCACAGATAGTTTGGATGAATACACGGACACTGTGACGTCATACATTCACTTCTGCGAGGATAGCATCATTCCAACAAGGACCAGGGTCATCTATAACAATGACAAACCCTGGTTCACTGCTAAACTCCGGCAGCTCAGGAAAGCAAAGGAGTCTGCTTTTAGGGAGGGGGACCGCAGCGGCTACAAAGCAGCTAAATATCAGTTCAGGAAAGAACTGAAAGCAGCCAAGTCCCGGCACAGAGAACGACTACAGGAGCAGTTTGGTTACAACGATACTGCTTCTGTCTGGAGGGGCCTACGGGAGATCACCAACTACAAACCCAAAGCCCCCCCCTGTGCTGACGACCACAAGCTAGCTGACAAACTGAACTTATTCTTCAGTCGCTTTGATGCTGCCCCTGACACCTCTCCCTCCCCCACCCCCCACTACTCTAACGACCCACCCATCAGCCCTGCCCCCAGCCTAACAATAGCCGCTAAAGAGATTAAACAACTCTTCTTGAGGCTGCACCCCCGCAAAGCTCCTGGCCTGGACCACGTGTCTCCGGCCACTCTGAGATACTGCGCCAGTGAGCTTACTCCTGTGTTCACGGACATTTTCAACACCTCTCTGCAGTCCTGCCATGTCCCGGCCTGCTTCAAATCCTCCATCATTGTCCCCGTCCCGAAGAAGCCCAGGATCACAGGACTCAATGACTACAGACCTGTAGCACTTACGTCTGTCGTCATGAAGTCATTTGAACGCCTGGTCCTCTGCCATCTCAAGTCCTTCACCTCCCCCCTCCTGGACCCCCTGCAGTTCGCCTACAGAGCCAACAGATCTGTAGACGACGCCATTAACCTGGCCCTCCACCACATCCTACAGCACCTGGACTCCCCGGGGACCTACGCCAGGGTCCTGTTCGTGGATTTCAGCTCTGCCTTCAACACGATCCTGCCATCCCTGCTCCAGGACAAGCTCTCCCAGCTCAACGTGCCCGATTCCACCTGCAGGTGGATCACTGACTTCCTGACGGACAGGAAGCAGCGAGTGCGTCTGGGGAAGAATGTCTCGGACTCTCGGATTATAAATACAGGAGCCCCACAGGGCTGTGTTCTTTCTCCCCTGCTCTTCTCCCTGTACACCAACCAACTACTTCACTGTACTGCTGTCACCTCATATTGTGTGCACCATGTGCACTTGTATATTGTAAATAGTAACTGTAACTCTATTTTAAATTTATTCTTTAGAAGTGTTTTTTATTCTTATTTTTATTATCTCTTTTTGACTGTTGCACTGAGCCAAAGCAATTTCCAAGTCTGTGACCTCCTGTTACTTACGTGGCAATAAAAATGATTCTGATTCTGATTAAAGGGCACCTTCACGCTGCACTCTAAAACGGCAAGATCTTGGTATGTATGGTTCTACAGTTCATAGCCTAGGTGTATATCTCTATCAGTCTCTCTCTGCCCTCGCTCTGGTTCTCTCTCTGCTCTGGCGCTCTTGTGTTCTGCGCTCGTTCTCTCTCTCTCTCTGCTCTCGCTCTTGCTCCCTCTTTCACTCTCTGGTTCTCTCTCTGCTCTGGCGCTCTTGTGTTCTGCGCTCGTTCTCTCTCTCTCTCTGCTCTCGCTCTTGCGCTCTTTGCTCTTGCTCCCTCTTTCACTCTCTGGTTCTCTCGTGTTCTGTTTGGCTCGCTCCCTGCTCTCGCTCCCTGCGCTCGCTCTCTGCTCTCGCTCCCTCTTATTTAGCTTTAATAAACTTAATTCTCAGTGTAGATCCGACGAGCCTCCCCTTCTCCCCTTCTGAGCGGCCCCCGTGAGCGGCCCCTTTTAGAGCTTCTCCTTCGGGGCCTCCACTTATGTGACCACCCCTGGGCAACACTCACCCTGCGTTGTGGGCTGTCTACCTGGCCCTTGGACCTACGGCTAACCAGACCACGGACTGGCGCTCTCCCAGGCAGACTGGTAACGTTGGTCCCCGCCACTAGGGAGTTTAGTCTATAGGTGGAGATGTCCTAACTGCTGCTGCTGTTTCCCCCTGAGGTCACTGTTATTTTGTTTTGTTGTGGGTTATAAAGTATTTTAATATCTGTGAAAGTGAACATGTGTCAATGACTAATTTAACCAAATTGTGAAAATAAATATATTTTTTTATAATCCTGTCTCTCGTACTCTTCAGTCCAACAAACCTTTGTTGCCCTTACTGCGGGGGGTTATTTTGTGTTACTGCTCGTAACAACAACACGACAGTATTTAGTATTAGTACTGGGGCGACAGTAGCTCAGTTGGTAGAGCATTGGCCTTTGGGCCTGAAGGTCGTGGGTTCGAGCCCACAGTAAGACCTACTTCACGACTCCCACTGATGACTGCTGTCGTTGTGTCCTTGGGCAAGACAATTAACCCCACTTTGCCTGAAGCCCCCACTGAAAGATCTCAGCTCCTGTGGACTCACCACCTGCAGGAGGATCAGTGAGGGGCTGGTGCTCTGTGACTGGGTGCAGCTCTGACTGCCACCTCCCTGACCCAGAAATGGATTAAGGAGAAGAAAATGGATGGATGGATGGATGGATGCTCGTAACAAGTGGCTATTATTGGTCCTGGGGCCATCTCCCCAGGTGGCGTTGCTGTACATTGGGCTATTATCCAAAAGATTAATTATATTGTTGTACCCTAACCACTACACCACCACACAAATTTTGCATGTCATTCGGAAATCAAGGTGCCAGAGTCTGAGGGAAGACTGGGGAGAAGGAAATGCCAAAATGCCAAAAAGTCCAGAGTCAAGTATCCACAGTCAGTGATGGTCTGGGGTGTTATGTCAGCTGCTGGTGGTGGTCCACTGTGTTTTATCAAGGGCAGAGTCAATGCAGCTGGCTATCTGGGTATTTTGGAGCACTTCATGCTTCCATCTCCTGAAAAGCTTTATGGAGATGAATTGATTTTTCAGCACAACCTGGCACCTGCTCACAGGGCCAAAACCAATGGTAAATGGTTTACTGACCGTGGTACTTGATTGACCTGCCAACTCTCCTGACCTGAACCCCATAGAGAATCTGTGGGATATTATGAAGAGGAAATTGAGTCACCAGACCCAACACTGTGGATGAACTTAGGGCCACTATCAAAGCATCCTGGGCCATTACATCTCAGCAGTGCCACAGGCTGATTGCCTTCATGCCACGCCGGATTGAAGCAGTCATTGCTGCAAAAGGATTCCTATCCCGATCAAGTAACTGAACATCTGATCATTATTTGAAGGTTGACTTTTTTGTATTGAAAACACTTTTCTTTTATTGGTCGGATGAAATATGTAAAAAAATTTAGATAGGGATTTTTGGTTCTTTACTTTTTCTAAAATCATCAATATTAAAGGCACACCGCGGACTTTGTGACCTAAAGAGTTGACACATATGAGTTATTTTATATGAATACTTGGGCCAATATACAGCGCTTGACACTTGCAATGCTCCGAGCGGGGCTGCCCTCTTGAAATACCGCCCATGTAAGTTTCGAGCAGACGGACCGTCTGCCACCAGGTCACGTGACTTGGAAGAAAGACTTGCTTTACGGCTACAGGCGCTGATATACTCATGGAGCTAAGGCTTTTGCTACTCATTTTTCACCTGCTCGACTCCTGGTCATGGCTGAGGCAAGGAAAAATTTTAAACCTTCGGAGGAGGCTAAAAAGAGGAAACGCGAAAGGGATCGTGCTGTAAGCTGCATGTCTGTATGAGCGCTGCTCTTCACCTGGTTCCTGGATGTCATCGACTGCAAAGATGTCATTCCACGCAGCACGAGCTAGACGCAGAACTCCCTCATCCAGGATATAGAAGTCCATGTGTGGTAGATTACTAATGCAGCGGTCTGGAGGCTGACCACAGCAGAGTCTCTCAATATCTGTAGGCATGTCTCTACAGTTTGAACACACACACCAGTGCATGCTGTCTGAATACACACTCAAAAGACACCGGCTGACTGTTTGTTGACTTTTGCGACAGTGCTGAGTTGCTTGTGGCCACTAGGGGCGCTAAACGTGAAAGTTGCAGGTCTAGCGCCCCTAGTGGCCAAGAGTTACACGGTGTGCCTTTAAAACAATAAAAGGCTTGAACTACTTCAACTCATTACTTGTGTGTAATGAATCAAAAATACATTAAAGTCTAATGTTTATCAGAACATTACAGAAAATAATGAACTTAATCACAATATGCTATTTTTTTTAGAAGGACCATATATATATATATTAGGGCTGTCAAACGATTAATTTTTTTTAGTTGATTAATCGCAAAGTAATGGTGAGTTAACTCACGATTAATCACATTTTTAACATTCTATTTCAAATCCACTCCAATTGAAGTTGAATGAGATTTTCAAATGTAATGACACATTGTTATTCATACCAAATGTACTTACATTTGTTTGACTTGCTCACAACCTTCTACTTTAGGGTACAACCAACAAGAGCTGATAATGAAAGGGAAAATGTAGGTACCCCAGCTTTAATTTTGCGAGTTTGGTTGCATTTCAGCGTGTCTCCTCCTCTCCTCCGTGTGTCACACAACATCAGAGAATGGCCCCCGTGCGTGTATATATATGCGTGTATTATATGACCACGTTACCGCTGTCACCATCACACACGCACGTGTCTGCGGCATTCTGAGTGATATTATGTAATCCCCAGTCGAGTAGAGGTAAGTTTTATTGAAATCACCAGAAAGCTGAGAAAAAAGAGGCACATATGCATCTAGCTGTTTTCAAACCAATCATAGAGCAATGCTGCCATCTGCTGGCTCGATAGAATATTGCCTCAAGCCTTACATATTGGATACAATAGACATCTGGGAACGTGAAAATAGCGGGAAACGCAATTGACATGTTAACACGTCAATGGCAGTTAATGCGTTAATTATTTTTTAACGCATCAATGAAAACGGTAATTAACGCAATAATTTTGACAGCCCTTTTATTTATTTATATATATATATATATATATAAATATGAACTCATCAACAGCACATGACCAAAATGTTCCCGTCTGAATGTTCTGAGTGTGAGAGCTTAGCTTACTGCTAACAATCCCAGACACTGGAGATTACTGAGGATTTGAAAGTAGAAATTATTTGCTATTTCACAGCATTATCCAATCAATGACTGTCGTGGTGACAGCTGAGGCCTGGGCACATGTTTAGTTAATGTCAGGGAGGAGGAGGCTGAACAGCAGGGGTTTCAGCTCATTAGCACCTCACATCCATACTAGTGAGAGTTGAGTGAAGCGTGAGGCCGTCTTTAAAGTTCATCAACAACGCAAGTCATCAGTGCACTGGAATATTGAATGATTCATCAAAAAATGTCTGCTGTATAGTTTTGATTCTTATCATTTATACAGTAGACAATCACATTCGTAAATTAGAGGAAGGGGTGATGCAACTGTGTGAGGGATTTGGATAATGAGTTGTTACAGCACTATTATAAACTCTGCACCACAAGTTGTTTTCAGAATCAGAATCATTTTTATTGCCACGTAAGTAACAGGAGGTCACAGACTTGGAAATTGTTTTGGCTCGGTGCAACAGTCAGAAAGAGAGAATACAAAATAAAGAATAAAAATCAATGAATTTAAAATTAAATAGAAATTAAAATAGAGTTACAGTTACTATATACAATACAGTGCACATTGTGCACACAATGTAAGGTGACAGCAGTACTCTGAGGTAAAGTGACGTATGAAGGGCAGTAAAGTGATATTATGAAGAGCAGTAAAGTGACTTTATAAAGAGCAGTAGGGGACTTCTAGAGGGCGGGGACGTTAAGAAGTGTTCAAGTGTTCAAGAGTCCAACAGCAGAGGGGAAGAAACTGTTCTTTTGGCGGGAGGTTCTAGTCCTGATGGACCTCAGCCTCCTGCCTGAGGGGAGTGGTTGGAATAGTCCATGTGCAGGGTGAGAGGGGTCGGCTGTGATACGACCAGCCCGGCCTCGAGCTCGGGCGACGTACAGGTCCTGCAGCGATGGAAGGCTGCGGCCGATCACTTCCTCTGCAGAGCGCACAATGCGCTGTAGTCTCTGTTTGTCCCTGACTGTGGCTCCAGCGAACCACACGGTGATGGAGGAGGTGAGGATGGACTCGATGATGGCCGTGTAGAACTGCACCAACATCTGTGCAGGCAGCTTGGCTTTCCTGAGCTGCCGCAGGAAGTACATCCTCTGCTGGGCCTTCTTGATGAGGGAGCTGATGGTCGGCTCCCACTTGAGGTCCTGGGTGATGGTGGTTCCCAGGAAACAATAGGACTCCACAGAGGTGATTGGGGAGTCCATCAGGGAGGGTGGGGGCGGGGGTATAGAGCTCTTCCTGAAGTCCACAATCATCTCCACTGTCTTCTGGGCGTTCAGCTCCAGGTTGTTACCACTGCACCAGGACACCAGCCGGTCCACCTCCCTCCTGTAGGCGGACTCATCGTTGTTGGAGATGAGTCCAATGAGGGTGGTGTCGTCCGCGAACTTGATCAGCTTCACGGAGTCGTGGCTGGAGATGCAGTGGTTGGTGTACAGGGAGAAGAGTAGAAGAGAAAGAACACAGCCCTGTGGGGCTCGTGTATTCATAATCCGACAGTTCGAGACATTCTTCCCCAGACACACTCGCTGCTTCCTGTCTGTCAGGAAGTCAGTGATCCACCTGCAGGTGGAATTGGCCACGTTGAGCTGGGAGAGCTTGTCCTGGAGCAGGGATGGCAGGATCGTGTTGAAGGCAGAGCTGAAGTCCACGAACAGGACCCTGGCGTAGGTCCCCGGGGAGTCCAGATGCTGTAGGATGTGGTGGAGGGCCAGGTTGATGGCGTAGTCTACAGATCTGTTGGCTCTGTAGGCGAACTGCAGGGGATCCAGGAGGGGGGAGGTGAAGGACTTGAGATGGGAGAGGACCAGGCGCTCAAATGACTTCATGACGACAGACGTAAGTGCCACAGGTCTGTAGTCATTGAGTCATGTGATCCTGGGCTTCTTCGGGACGGGGACGATGATGGAGGATTTGAAGCAGGCCGGGACATGGCAGGACTGCAGAGAGGTATTGAAAATGTCAGTGAAGACAGGAGTTAGCTCACTGGCGCAGTGTCAGAGTGGCCGGAGACACATGGTCCGGGCCAGGAGCTTTGCGGGGGTGCAACCTCAAGAAGAGACGTTTTATGTCTTCTGAGGCCATTGTCAGGGTGGGGGCAGAGCTGATGGGTGGGTCGTTAGAGTAATGGGGGATGTCGTCAGCTAAGTTGGATGCTGCCAGTCATCGTTGGCTTGCTGCTCTTTCCACTTACAACTTTTCTCTTCAGTACCGTTCCGGTAAACAGAACATGGATGCAGACGCATTGTCCAGACTACCTTCGGAATCACCCCCTGAACCTTACTCTGACCAAGATTTCATTCAGCACTTCACTCGTGAACACAGTCACTCAGGCATGGAAGTTTCCCCTGAAGTTGTTGCTGCCATTTGTCATAGTTTTCTTTGTCGAGCGACTCCCAATTCAGATTGGTATCCAATCACGCTTGTAGAGTCTCTGAGTATGACGGGCAAAGCTCTTCCTGACTGTTTCAGTGATGAGGGCCAACATGGATTACCGGTTATCCAGGAGTTTTCTTCACAGGAGCTCAAGGAAAATCAGAGATCGGACCCAGTAATCCGGGAAGTCATCCATCAAATGGAGACAGGAGAAAAAGTTCCCGCTGGGGTGAGACAAGAACTCCCTGAACTCTCGTTGCTGCTTCCTGAGTTGAACCGTCTGGAACTTAGAGATGATGTCTTGTATCGGAAGAGGCATGAGGGTGAAGAACTCCAACTCCAGCTTGTTCTTCCCGAACAAGCTGGAGTTGGAGTCTCGTGTACTCCATAGTCTCGTGTTGGAGTCTGTGAGTTGGAGTCTCGTGTACTCCATAGTCTTCATAATGATATGGGGCACATGGGAATGGAACTGACACTCGATCTTGTTCGATCCAGATTTTTCTGGCCCTGTATGTCCGTAAACGTGGAAACAAAGGTCCGAACCTGTGAGCGATGTGTAAGGCGGAAGACAATGCCTGAAAGAGCTGCACCCTTAGTAAACATTTCCACTACACGGCCACTTGAGTTGGTCTGTATGGACTATTTGTCGCTCGAACCAGATCTGAGTAACACGAAAGATATACTCGTGATCACAGACCATTTTACCAAGTTTGCTGTAGCGTTACCAACGGCAAATCAAAAAGCAAGGACTGTAGCCCGATGTCTTTGGGAAAATGTCATTGTTTTCTATGGCATTCCAGAACGTCTTCACACGGACCAGGGTCCCGATTTTGAATCCCAGCTCATTAAAGAACTTTGCGAAATCTCCAACATTGTAAAGACAAGAACTACACCTTATCACCCCCGGGGAAATCCCGTGGAGAGATTTAACAGAACAATGGGCCTCATTCACGAACGGTTCTTAGGAACAGATTTGTACGTAAATCCTACTTACGCGGTTTTTACGAAGAAAGTGGCATTCACGAATATTTCTCGTAACCAGAATTTCTCTTGGGCAAGTACAAATCCTACGAGTCCTCAGGAGCACTCGTACGCATTCAGTGCCGACATGTTCACACGCCGGGGTTGTCCTCTTTGGTGAAGTTGAATAAAAATACAACATTCCAGTGATATGTCCGTCATATCGATGTATGTATTTATTTTTTTGTAGTAATCTTTATTAGTAATCTTTATTTATATACCGCCTTTTTCACTGCAGATCTGGCCTACTTTTTAATTCATTTTGAAATGAAATGTGCCAACGCTTTATCAAATACATTGGAAATCTTGCCGTGTATTAGTGACCCCTTCCTATTTATAGGGGGCATTTCTTTATCCACGGGCCACAGAACAACGGCATATATACTGCTGCTGCAGGAGGTTACTGGGTCCGCGCTGAGTCTCTGCGCTGGTCTCTCCTATGGATCTATACGGGTCTGCACTGGTCTCTCCCATATACGGGTCTGCACTGGTCTCTCCCATGGATCTATACTGGTCTGCACTGGTCTCTCCCATGGATCTAGACGGGTCTGCACTGGTCTCTCCCATATACGGGTCTGCACTGGTCTCTCTCCATACGGGTCCGTGCTGCATGCTCCTGGATCCATACGGGTCCGCGCTGGTCTCTCAAGTCTGGTCTATGCGGTCTATCTTCGGTCCGCGCTGGTCTCTGCGCACCGGTCTCTCCAGTCACGTCACTACAGTCTATGCGGTCTCTCCTATAGGTCCGCGCTGGTTTCTGTGTGCTGGACACTCCAGTCTCTCCTCGGGTCTGCATTGGTCTCAGCGCTGGTCCGCGCTGGATCTCCTCCCAGGGTCCAAAATATTTTGAGATTAATCTCAAAACATTTTGAGATTCATCTTTAAAATAATACATAATATATTTTTAAATTAAGCTCATAACATTTTGAGATTAATCTCATCATATTCTTAGATTAATCTCATAATTTTGCTAGTTCGACTTTATTATCATAATATTTCGACTTTTAAGTCAACATTTTATAACTTTATTCTCAGTCTGGTAAAAGAAGAAAAAAGGGAGACTCTTTTGCTCCTTGCTTTAGGCCTGTTGCTGTTTCCTCAGCCGTCTGCACACGGCCCTGCAGCCCCTTATATGGGCATTAGTGGGCGGTTACTTATGCTACCTATGCTAATGAAGCACCTGGCACGCGCGCTGTACTTACGAGGAAATGGGATTCATCAATCTGAGAGAACAGCTGCGAACAATTCAGCGGCTTACGAGTGCGTTGATGAATCCCACGTGGGGACTTCTTAGAAATCTACTTAAGGACAACTTGAGAAGAAAGTTGAGTAGTTTCTTACGAAGTTATTCGTGAATGAGGCCCATTGCTTGGTATGTTAGGAACACTCAAACCAAACCAAAAGAAAAGATGGAAAGATTACGTGAAGCCACTCGTTCATGCGTACAATTGTACAAAGAATGAGGTCACCGGGTTTACTCCCTATGAGTTAATGTTTGGTCGTTTACCTAGGCTTCCTGTTGATCTTGCATTTGGACAACCAGTAAATGAAAGGAGGACTAAATCGCATTCACAATACGTCGAGAGTTTACGTTCCCGACTTGAACAAAGCTACAAATTGGCTTCAGAAAATGCTGAAAAGTCCGCATCCAGGAACAAAGTCCAGTTTGATAAGCGAGTAATCCCATCAAGTTTGGAACCAGGGGATAGAGTTCTTGTCCGCAATGTAAAACTGCGTGGAAAACACAAGTTAGCAGACAAGTGGGAAAGTGATGTTTACATTGTCCTCAGCCGTGCCGGTGATTTGCCCGTGTACACTGTAAGACCGGAGAGAGATGTTCATGCAAAAACTAGGACACTCCATTGTGACCTTTTACTCCCCTGTGGATTCTTACCAGTCGACACTTGCTTTGATACTCCCGTATCCACCCCTCCTCGTAGACCTGTCACTCGCAGTCAGCCACGAGAAGAGGAAACCATCGAGTTGTTGGATGATGATGATCCGGGTGTATTGTTCATTGCAGATCACTTACCCGACAATTTCAGATCTGAACATGTTGCCGAAGGTGAAGCAAGTGAAACAAGTGAAACAAGTGAAACTCTGAGTACAGCACTGCCTTCCAGAGCTGAATTCCCTTTACCTACCTGTTCCGAAGACCAATCCGTGCCGCTGCACTTACCTGAGCTTGATGAATCTGCTACCTATAACACCACTAGGCTGTCCACAGACAATCCCGAATACTTACCAGATGATCCTGATTCCTTACCTGAAGATGAAGTTGATGTTCCTGTGGAAGAAGAATCCTGTGGCCAGGTAGAGACAATCGCTAGTTCCCCCGAAGTCGATACTGAGCAATCCGCTGCCGAACCTGATCAGTCCGTTCGTCGTTCTTCAAGGACGCGACAACCGCCTGACCGTCTTCGTTATTCCGTTCTCGGTACCCCATTTATTTCTGTGGTACAAACACTGCTTCATAGTTTAGCGGATGCGTATGGCGAGGTTTTTACTACTAAACCTGTACGAGTTTCTGACATTGACTCGCCCGTCCAGGTGTCAAATTGACAAACTGACAAACTGTATTATCTTGCGTTGGGTTTTATCTTTGAGCATGACGTCACTGCGTTCGACGCGACGTTCACCCAATCAGTGTTCAATATAGCTGCTATGCCGGAAGTGTTCAGTACTTGCAAGAGCAGAGCGTGCTTTGGATGTGCTGCGGGTACGGTAACTCTTTTAACCATCAAAATCATCATTAACTGTCATGAGACTTACTTTGATTCATTTAACATGCAGGAGCCGACTGCCTTTCTGTCATTCATTGCAAAACTGCCGCGTATGCTAGAGTTTACACGCGGAATTGGTGAGTTGTGCTAACTTCAGAGTTCCCCATTCATTTGTATTGAGTTCGTTAGCTTAGCATTTCCCATTGACTTTCATTGTAAAGTTAGCATTGTGGTTTTGCCAAGTCTTTTCATGTTTAAAGTAATCTGTGTTGTCAAAGAGTCATGACAACTACATATACTGTTCCTGTATAATGTGAGCAATTGTTACGAGTGTAACCAACTAGGTTTATGGCGTTTTTAGCCTATATTGTTTGTTCATTAGCTGTATGTGCGGGGCGCAGTTGCAGCCAGTGTGACGCTAAGTACACGCACACACACATTGAGTAACTTTTACTAGAAACTGTTTTAAATATGAATTATTGCTTATTGATTGATATTTCCATAATGATTAATTATTGAACATGTGAGTAACTGAAATGTTTCTGCTTATATTCAAAGTTATGTAAAGCTTTGATATGTAGTTGCATTTGTTATATGAAGTATATTTATAGAAGCTGTATTTATACAAGAGGTTGATATGTGTACACAAATTATTGATTTACATGGTCCTGTTGTTCAGGCATGTTGATGGCGAGCTAGAGTCCACTGGAACTGAACCTCTCTGATTCTGGACCCTGAAGGAGCTCCTCCTCCACCACTGGTCCTGGGCTGGTAGGAGGCTCCCGCAGCCTAAATCGAACTCTTGCACACAGCACTTTATTGTGATCCTTTGAACTGAATCCTATCTCAACACTCCTCCTTGGACACTACCCATTCCTTCCGAAATCCATCGATCGCAATCAGTGTTGGAGAATCCCAACTCTGGTATTTCTGTGTTGAGACTTTGGACTTTGATGCACTCGCACTTTACTGACCTTAAAGTCGCGTCTGTTGCACACAAGAGTTACTTGAATACCAAGAGTACTTTAACTTCTAAGTCTACTGGAACATTGTTTATTTTCTGTACTGTAAATATTATTGCTCGAGTATTGCATCGTAATGAATGGCCATTCACTGTTTCTCACTGTTCATATTGTCGCTCACTGTCACTGTATATAATTTATTAATACATGGTGCATACCAAAGGTACATATCGCTTCTGCCTCCTCTCTCCCAGAGTCGTCTCTAGTTCTTTTCTAATTCGATCTTTATAGTTAGCATGTAACGCCCGCATAGGTCCTTACCTTAGTGTCACTCAGGAGGGGTGACATTCTGTATTTTCCAACCAATTTTGTGTACCAGGTCTGTGTTTTGTTTTGTTTCATCAGTCTCCAGGTACTGGTGCTATTATTGTTTTGCCATTGGTGGCGCGCAAGGGGACTCTATTTAGGAGTGACGGGCACGAGCGCGGGGGCGCGCGTGTTCTGACGTCAGACGCCGACTTGGAGTCAGGCCAGCACCTCTACCTGGAGTTTTTGTGGATTATAGTCTCTGTTGGAGGATCGTTCTTTTGCATTACCGTGACGTTTTGGATTACCGTGTGCAGAGGGATCAAACGAGACTGTGGATTATCTCTCCATGGTTGCTGGTGGGCTCCAAGTCCCGGTTTTGTGAACCTTGGTGCATGCGCGGGGCCGTGAGTACACCGTGGCTTCACCACTGACACTGACTCTTTCCTTTTGTTTCCACATATTGAGTTCTTAGTGGCTGTTTGTGATCGTATTATGTTTTGTTGTGTGGGGTCGCGCTCGAGCGTGGGGGGGGTGTTGGCGCAGTGTAAGTTGACTGGGATCAGTAATAAATAGCCAGTCTTGTGCCAAATGCATGTGCGGTATCTGTGCTTATTTCACCCCTGCTGATGTGACATCTCCTCTCGCGACCCTTTTAAAGCGTTGTAGCTCTGGTGTCTTGAAAAGTTAGGCAAATTGTTACAGATGACACACCGGTACTGCATCCTTCTTATCATGTCACTCTTAGACAAAATCAAAAGTCCCGGATGTCCTGGGGACCCGTTAGTTATTCTACGCCTTCCATCCCTGCACATTCTTCACACCGGCGACTAAGCGCAGACGAGACCTGTCCCACAGTACCACCAGCCGCAGCCAGACCCCCCATTAGAATGGAGTTTCCTCAGTTCGGAGAGTCGCGAAATTCTTCTGACGTCACGGACTTTGTTGAGCAGTGTGAGAACTTTTTAACCCTCAGACCACTGAGTGACATAGAGCTGATGGGAACGCTCAACACAGTTTTAAAGGGCCCTGCACGCAGTTGGTGGTTGGCCGCCCGCAGTAAAATCTGCAACTGGACGGACTTTAGGAAGTCCTTCCTAGAGGCGTTCTTACCCATGGACTATCAGGCGGAGATTGAGGATCAGCTCAGGACCAATGTGCAGGCCCCAGGCCAATGCCTGAGAGATTTTGCGTACGACCATCGAGCTCTCTGTCTAAAGTGGAGACCAGATATGACGGAGGCCGACATGGTGCGTCGCATCCTTAATGCTTGTAACCCTAGGCTGGCTAGCGGGCTGCGAGGCACAGTTACCACCGTTGAACAGCTGGTGAAGGTGGGATCTCTTATTGAGAAAGACTGGAGCAACACAAAGGACTATTGGAGCAGAGTTCAGCAGTCACATCCTCCTAAAAGGGTGGGCAAAAAGAACGACCATGGTCCAAACCGGAGCTCCGGTGGCGACGTCGCTACAGCTTTGGGCGAGCCGTCTCTCCTTGTCGTGCCGGTCTACCTTCGCGGTTCCAAAGGCGATGCGGTACTCGATTCGGGATGCACTTACTCCCTCATGAGCCACTCACTATGGAAGGCCATCAAGAAGGACGGAGAGATTCTAGCGTCGAGTGAAATCCCAAAGTTCGTAATGGCCAATGGTCAAGAGAACAAGGCTCTTGGGAAAGCCACCTTGCTCTTTTGTCTCCACGATTTCCATGGCATGCTCGGAGTCCACGTTCTTGCTGACGACAACCTCTGCATGCCACTTCTCTTGGGACTCGACTTTATGTCCATGTGCCAAGTAACTCTGAAGCCACATTGTAGACGTTACATAATGCCGGGTGGCAAAGAGTACGCGTTTCTCCCCAAAGTAAGAGCAACGCTGCACTGGAGTCACAAGCCACCTTCAGTGAACTTTTACGTTGCCGAACAAACCCACACTGTCATTCCCCTCCTGCAGGCTCAGCCAGAGGTGGTGCGGCCACTGCTGCAGAAGTGGTCCAATGTCTGGACTGAGGCTACTGGAGCCACACAAGTTATAAAGCACAAGATAATAACCACCGATGAAGTACCAGTGCGGAAAAGAGCCTACAGAGTATCGGCCCATAAGCAAGCTGTTATCGAAGAACAAGTCCAAAAAATGCTTGACAATGGTGTCATCGAGCCATCCGCATCCCCTTGGTCCTCTCCAGTGGTCCTCACTCCGAGAAAGGATGGAACTCCACGATTCTGCGTGGACTACAGGGGCTTAAATGAAAAGACGAGGCATGATGCGTATCCCATGCCCCTGATTCATGAGATTCTAGAGTCCCTGGAAGGCGCTCAGTACTTTAGCTCCCTGGATTTAAAGAGTGGGTACTGGCAGGTTGCTATGGACGATGAGAGCAAGCTCAAAACAGCCATGACCACCCATCTGGGCTTGTTTCAGTTTAAGGTCATGCCTTTCGGTCTGCGCAACGCTGGGGCTACGTTCCAGCGACTGATGGAGATCGTCCTAGGCGAGTTGAGGGGAAAAGTCTGTTTCGTATACATTGATGACATTATAGTCTTTTCCAAAACGGAAGAACAGCACCTCCATGACCTTGATGCAGTGTTTGCCAAGCTCCACCATGCAAACCTGACGCTCAACGTAAAAAAATGCTGTTTGTTTCAGCGCCAGCTCACCTTTCTCGGCCACCTTGTCTCAGAAAAGGGAGTAGAGGTGGATCCCACCAAGGTGTCGGCTATCATGGAGTTCCCTCCACCGACAGGGATAAAAGGTCTCCAACGATTCCTGGGTATGGTCGGATGGTACCACAAGTTCATTCCGCGATTCGCTGACATTGCTGCACCCCTGAACCATCTAAAAAAAAAAGATGTGCAATGGGAGTGGTCTGCGGAGTGTCAGAGTGCCTTCGACCGACTCAAGGTCCTGGTTCAATCACCACCAGTCCTAGCCCAGCCACAACCTCAGCTCGGTTTCCAAGTCCACTGTGATGCCAGTGATGTGGGAGTGGGAGCCATTCTCACACAAGAAATCGACGGTGAGGAGCGTCCTGTGGCGTTTGCATCCCGAGCTCTTCAGGGCGCCGAGGTCCGATATTCCACCGCTGAGAAAGAATGCTTGGCGGTCGTGTGGGCAATAGAACGTGGATAGAATAGAAGTGGAAGCACTTCCTTGAGGGCACCACATTTGACGTGTACACTGACCACAGTGCCCTGGCCTGGGCGTTCAACTGCCCCAAGACATCCTCGCGCCTCACCCGCTGGACATTACGTCTTCAAGCGTTTACCTTCAGAGTCCACTACAAAAAAGGATGCTGCAACGTGGTCCCTGATGCCCTCTCACGTGCCCCCATTCCCCAAGCTGGACAGGTTTGCCTGACTGTGCCAAAAACATATTGGTCAGACATCCCTTGTTCCCTGCAGGAGATTGCTAAGGCCCAAGAGGCGGACCCTTCCTGTCAAGAGCTCGGGCCGTCTGACCGCCAAGCAAGCCCGGGTCGCATCCATTACCAACTCCAACAGGACGTGTGGTACAGAGGCGTACCTTCCAAGTACGGAGGTTTTAATTACCAAGTGGTGGTTCCGGCCGCGTTGGTGCCCCAGTTCCTGTTGTACTATCACCACAGTCCATTTGGTGGACATCTGGGCAGGATGAAAACCCTTTTGAAGATCCTCCAGGTGGCCTGGTGGCCATCTGTCCGCAACGACGTCTGGCAACACGTCCGTACGTGCACTATTTGCCAGCAGTACAAATGTTCCCTTGGAAAGCCGGCCGGGCTCCTGCAGTCTACTGAGGTCAAGGTTCCGGGGGAAATGATCGGTGTGGACTTCATGGGACCATTCCCACTCAGCAAAGACCGCAACTCTGTGCTAATGGTAGTTGTGGACTACTACAGCAGATGGGTCGAGGTGTTTGCTTTGAAGGATGCCAAAACCCCCAAAGTTTGCAAGGTCCTGAAAGATGAGATTTTCACCCGCTGGGGAGTGCCGAAGTTCATGGTGTCTGACCGAGCCCCTCAGTTCACAAGCCATCTGTTGGCCCAACTGTGTGAAACCTGGGGCGTCACCCAAAAACTCACTACAGCCTATCACCCCCAAACCAACATGACAGAGAGAGTTAATCGCACCCTCAAGACCATGATTGCCTCTTATGTTGGGAACCAGCACCAAGACTGGGACAGGTGGCTGCCTGAGTTTCGGTTGGCTCTTAACACTGCTATCAGTTCTTTCCTGATAGTGAGCATATCCATACTTCTGTGCTTTATCCTGAGGGTGCGCTGTCAGAACACGTTTAACTGAGGTTTTTTTCACTAAATGTCGATGACAATTGAGAACCCCAGTTACAAATACAACATGTATGCCTTTTCGATCAACATAATATTCAAATACTAAAATATTTATTTTAAATGTGTTAACACAACTATCTATCCTCTTGCTCAGCAGTTATGCCCCATGTCTGCCCCTAGGGAGATGTTTGAGTGGGCAATAGTATTACAGGTACATATTGTGGTAATTGGTAGATAGATTACAAGATGTGAGCACTGATTTAAGTTGGGCTCTAAACCAGGACCCAGGTGTGAGATGATGAGGCAGCAGAAGTTCCAGCAACGCCATGGAGATGAGGCGGTAACAGAGGTGCCCGTTGAAGAAGATGACAAAGTCTGGGATCGCGTCTTTCATTCAGACAGAAGACATGTTTTATTGTCGATGGTAGAGACAGCACGAACAAAGCACATGAACAAGGGATGTTACGACAGCAAGTGTATTATACAGCATGGAGGAATGCAGTCCTCCAATCAGCAGCTTCCACGGTGCCATGTAGCTTGGCCTTCAGAAATCAAAACAAGGAAAAAGTACTGGCTTCTGCACATTGATAGAATGATGAGTTTAACCTTAACAAAAGTTGCTTCAAAGTGTTATGAAATCTCACACCGTGATACTGATGTCCCGAGAAAAAGATGGAGTAGAGGAAGGCAGAAAACTTCTAGCGGGTAGAGCGTTGATGTTCACCAAGCTGGATTCCACTTGACTAGAAAGAATAGAAAGTGACGTTGAGACGCATGAATGAATTACCCAGGAAGATTGATGTTTGAAATGAGATCTCTGGACCGCCAAAACTTAAGAGCACAACAAGGGCCCGGCCCCGAAGAGGGCCTGGGCAAGCAGGGTTAAATGAGACACAAGACTGGCCCAGCTGCATGTGAACCGCACAGGGAAACCGTGAGAGATGTGGCCTGGGGATTATGGATAAGGTGCATCTGCCAATTTCTGCTTAGGTGGTGCCTGCAGAAAAAGGCACGAGCCGCCAGTAAATACAAACCTTTGATGGGGAGTACTGTGCCGCTAAATCAAGTGAGACAGCGCCTGGGAAAGACAGTTTCCCCAGTTGGGCAGCAAAAGCAATGATTACGTGAGACAAGCACAGACCCAAGTAGGGCTTTGAACCAGGGCTCAGACTTTACAGGACACAAGCATGCGAGTCCAGGGACTTCAAATTGTAGAATGACTTCCTCCCCTACGTCACATGCTGTTTCTCTTATACATGAGAATCATGACGGCCAAGGCCATCTCGTCGATGACGGGCTAAGAGACTTGGGTGGCAGCTCTAATGGCCACCCCCCCAACCCAGAAATGGATTAATAAAGGGGAAGACAATGACATGACATGACGTTACTTTTGCCAAGGATATTGCTGATTTTGACGATGTTGCGCGGTTGGAAATACACTGTTTTAGTTGCTTGGTTTATAACTTTTTTAATAACTTTATTTATATTAATGCTTTGGAAGCATACAAACAATTTTTCAGTTAAATCAAACTCTGCGTCCAACAATAGGCTCATCAATAATGTATTCACAAATTATGCAAACAATAATGCCACAGCTTTCAATCAACATTTTACTCATTTGCCTCAATCCAAGTCTCTTGCTCATTTTTCTGTTTCTTCCAATTCTGGTCCATGTGGGAGCAGTTTCTCCTTCAGACAAGTAAGCCCTGCTGCAGTAGAACAGATCTTAAATGGGCTATCTCCTTGCAGTGCCGGCACAGACGGCATTGAGGCCAAGTTCATCAAAATGGCCTCCCATGCTCTGTGCTTTCCTCTGGCAGATCTTTTCAACTTATCCTTTAACACTTGTGAAGTTCCCTCTGCCTGGAAATGTGCAAAAGTGATCCCCCTTCACAAATAGGGTGACATTTATTATTTGCTTATAGACAAGCTTCACTCCATTGACCTGGATAGGCCTTCACACCTCTGGTTTAAAGTGTTTATATATAGTGCATATCGCCCACTGAGTCTTCTAAAAGTACTCGTCGCATCCATGCTTCAGTATATGCCGCTCTGTCTTTTTGCCACTCAGCGAGGGGCGCATGCGGGTGTAAACAAAGATCCTCCTCTACATGGATTATCAAATTTAGTGTGTACGGAGAGCAGCGAAGTAGTCATTCAAAATACACTCACCAGATACGGAAGTTCACAAACACATGAGCTTCCGTACGTTGGAACATCCCATGTAAAAAAAATCTACAATTATTTAATGGAAAGAGGCTATTGAAAGCATGATTGTGTTTTGTACAAAAAGTCATTTGACTGATTTGCATGGTTGAGTCTGGTCATGTAGTCTACATATGTATCAGCCACAACTGACACCAGGAGCAGCACTTTAAATCTCCATTACAATTCAGAAGTAGTGGAAATTTAGGAATCATCATGACTAATTAAAAAAAAACCATGGAACATCCAGCCTTAACTATTTTCAAAAGACATGATTGACAGCAACACAAGAATTAGAAACTATGGTGTTTTTGGGCCAAAAAAAAAATAGGATGAAAAGTAAAGAAGAAATACGATATAACAGAATCAACTGCAGAAAGGTTCTTTGAAAGCTTTGACCCCTCTGTTGTTGATGCCTGCACCGAAATGAAATGGATGGGTTCATGTGCTCTGTTAATAGTCACTGTACAACCATCATGGATCAAATGGCTCGTTTTAAAACTATACTCAACAAAAATATAAACACAACACTTTGTTTTTGCTCCCATTTTCCATGAGATGGACTTAAAGATCTAAAAATTCCAGATACACATTGGGCCTCATTCACGAACCGTACTTAAGAACAAATTTGTGCGTAAATCCTACTTACGAAGATTTTACGAAGATTGTGGCATTCATGACATTTTCTCGTAACCAGAATTTCTCTTGGGTACGTACAAATCCTACGAATGCTCAGGAGCACTCGTACGCACATTCAGTGCCGACATGTTCGCAGGCTGGTGTTATGAAGTTCAATAAAACACAACATTACTGTACATGTCCGTCATATTGATGTATGTATTTATTTATTTAATTGTTAATGGTAATTTAGCCTATTTTTTTATTCATTTTGAAATGAAAGGTGCCAACGCTTTATCAAATACATTGGAAATCTTGGCGTGTATTAGTGACCCCATCCTATTTATAGGGGGCATTTCTTTATCCACAGGCCACAGAACAATGGAATATATACTGCTGCAGCAGGGAGGTTGCGAGGGATCCGCGATGATTCTCTGCACTGGTCTCTATCCCAATGGATCTAATACGGGGTCAGCACTGGTCTCTCTCCCATGGCTCTAGACGGGTCTGCACTGGTCTCTCCATACGGGTCTGTGCTGCACCGCATCCTGTATCCATACGGGTCCCGGCTGGTCCACCCAGTCTGTTCCAATGCGGTCTCTCTCAGTCCGCGCTGGTCTCTCGCACCCTGTCTTTCCAGTCATGACTCTTACAGTCTACCGGTCCTCTTCCTCGTTTCCGCGCTGGCACCATTTCAGGACTATGCTGGTCTCCTCCTAGGTTCTGCGCTGGTTTTCTTCTGTGTGCTGTCACCACCAGTCTCTCCTCGGTTTGCCATTAGTCTCAGCGCTGGATCCTCCCAGGGCCTCCAAAATATTTTGAGATTAATCTCAAACTCTTTTGCTTCCGTGTACGCCCAGGCGATCCAAGAAGGCGCCCCTATTCAAATGAATGGTATGTGCTCCGTGGCGCCTTATATGTGTACGGCAAGGGGGCTGTAAAGAAATTAGCGTGGAAGTCCGCCTGGAAACTTCGCAAAGAATCTATTGGAAACCCTCGCAAAGATCTACAAAAAAATGGGGAGAACTCGCCCTGTATTTGGGGCATCGACTGGTCCCCTCTTCTCGGTTCTGCGCAGTGGAATGAGACCTCCCATAATGCCTTGCGCCATAAACAACGCCGTGTGTGGGGTCTCACACGCAGGGTCTCATCACGCACGGGCACAGAGGGGCTTGCGCCGCGCTCTGACAAATACAGAGAGCAGTACCTCATAGCGCTGGATGGATTAAAAACCTGACCCTGCGCGTCGGATCGGCTCCAGGCTGGGCGCCCCCACGCACTTGGAGGAAAGGTGCGCGGTAGCTAGTGCGTACCCGAACTTGAGAGTCTGCAAGAACCTTCCCGCCACAGTGTGAAGCGCATGTGAACCGTCTGTGTTCCATGCGCACTACTCGCTATGTGAAAGTAAGCATCCGTCAGATCTATCTAGGACGAAATACCAGTCTCTGGGTCTGAATATGCATTCCCAGCACTGCTTCGTGGAGAACAAACGGAAAAGGACGTTGGGAAATCACTTGTATACGTGCAGTCCCCCTTAGCCAGCAGGATCCCTAGGGCCAGCAGAGTGGGACTGCACTCCCACTCTGCTGGAGCAATCAGCCTTGAGTGGCTACGGAGTTCTCGCGAGACGGGCTGTATCAACATGGCGGCGCGCTGGCTCTAGGAAAACAAAACTTTTTTCTCCCGCTTACTTGTTCTCTTTCCTGCCGTTTTTCCACATCCGATATCTCCCACAATACAAACTGGATTATCACTCGGATCTCGAGCACCTGCAGATTTTATAGACCAATCTTACAACAGACTCTGCGCAATGCCGAATGTTAAAACTAAAAAACGCCGCGCACATAAGCTCCCATCCAATGCCTCCGCCTAGGTCATCTCCACAAACAATCTCCTGTAAAGCCCCCCCGGATTCTGGAAATCACCAACATCCTCATAAGCCAAAACGAAAAAACTATCGAACCTGACACGAGACATACCCTCATCGAAGTTCTTCACAAAAATTCCAAAACATCCGCCATAGTCCTTGAGAAAGTCAATCACCAACAACGCCGAATCACTCCACTAAACGAAAATAACTCACTCAAAACTGACAGTTGCCTCACTCAGCTCTCAACTGTCATCTACTTCCACCCAACTCTCCTCCACCTCCCGCTGAGCTGAAAACATTGAAGGAAACCATATTGGAATTTACAGTCACGCAGTAAGAAGACAATATGATATTTACCCGGCATCTCTGAACCATCCTCCACCCCCGACAACCCCGAAAAGGCTGTTAA